>CABHPQ010168472.1:5848-29467 GCA_902168405.1 Peromyscus aztecus | reverse complement strand
CACACACACACACACACACACACACACACACACACACACACACACACTCCAAACAGTTTACCTTCTAAGAGTATGGCACTGTGGCCTCCCGAGTGTCAAGTGAAATTCTTTAGTAAGGGCAGAAATGACTATTGGTCATTTGTTTTGTTTGTTCCATGATTCTGAGAGACAGTCTCCCTGTGTAGTCCAAGCTGGCCTCTAACTCACAGTGATCCTCCTGCCTCTGCTTTTTAAGTGCTTGGACCACATGGCTCGACTTTAAAATAATTCTTAAATAAAATTTCAGTGTTGAGAACTACTTAATAAAGAAGTAGTGCCTTATTATAATTTTTTCCTATGAGATAATAAGGACTGGGGATGGGAAATCTACTTCCAGATCCTGGGTGCCAAGCCAAGATGAGAAACAAGCAATCCTGGAAAGGAATCAGACCTGCCTGATGTATGATGTAGTTTTTTAATTTCAATAAACACCAACTTTTTATTATTTACCAAAAGAAGGGTAAATAATTTTCAGCAACCATTCATATGTAGCCTGTAAGGTTTTCAAACATCTTGTTGTAGATGTTAAGACAAAAGCAACAAACATTTTAGTAACAAGACAGAAGCACTCATTAACTGATGGATGATCTGTCTCAGAATTACTTAAAACTACTGTGATCCTTACAAAGCCAGAATTCCTAGGTAGTCCGACTCTTTTTTTTTTTTTTGGTTTTCCGAGACAGGGTTTCTCTGTGTAGCTTTGCGCCTCTCCTGGAGCTCACTTGGTAGCCCAGGCTGGCCTCGAACTCACAGAGATCCGCCTGGCTCTGCCTCCCGAGTGCTGGGATTAAAGGCGTGCGCCACCAACGCCCGGCGGTAGTCCGACTCTTAAGGAATACCTCTCTACGATTTTAGCCATATATATAATTTTCAGTTCACTATGGCATTTTAATAAAATATGACAAGCCTTCAAGGAATTTCAGAGTATGGGAGAAAAATAATGAGCTGGAAAAGTTGAGGGTGATGCACAGACCTGCATGCATGCTAACACCAGTGCATATGCTGCACTTTCCACCATGGAAAATGACTAATGCATACATCCATTTCAAAATGACCTACACAGAAAAGGGCAATTGTATTTCTTAATAATATTATTATTGATGTATTTTATTTTATTTTTTTTTGCACATCAGTGTTTTAGCATGAAAGTCTGGGCCCCACAGGCGTTCCTGTTGCCTGTGGAGGTCAGAAGAGGATTTTGGATCTCCTGGAACTGGAATTGGTGACAGTCTTTGAGTGGCAATGTGGGTGCTGGGAATTGAACCAGAGCTCTATGCAAGAATAAGTGCACACTTATGTGCTGTGCCAGTCCTCAAGCCCTTAAAAACATTTAATAATAACGATGATGAAATAAATACAAAAACTTGATCAGAGATTCTGCTGAAGATCCCTAGGCATAAGAAGTTAAGAATCTGCACAGTGCAATGAAGAACCCCATGTCAGACTGAAAACTGCCACAAGAAAGAGACAGGCAGGAAACATGTGGTCCTGAAGAAGAATTCAGATTATTTCTGGTCACAGACCAATCATTGCCAATGAGTCTAGATCAAAGTTCCTAATAAACTGTAACCTTCTAACACCTGCTGAAGTTCACACCAAATTTGTTCCAGGGGTGGGAAGGAAGGGAGCAAGAGGAAGGGAAAGGGACAGATATTTCATTTTGCCTACTAAAGATGAGCTGATTAATCTTCATTGATTAATGGAGCTGGCACTGCCCTGATGGCCAAACACATCAGGGAACACTCTTGGAAAGCAACAGGACACACTATTTCATGGACAGTGTCAGTAGGACAGAAAATGTGACAGAAAGGGGTTGAAGTGTAATTGTCGTAAAACTCATAATATGAAAAGATTTAGGACCACACAATGATGACAGAGAAAACAACCTAGCATTGCTTAAGTAGACCCTAGCTTTGATTTGCAAATAAGAGGGCAGACAGAAATATAAGATGCTTTTTCCAACTTCATGTACAAAAAGCTTTCAGCCGTTATATGTGCCTGCTTATTTATTGATCTTGTATTTTTAATGTAGATCAAAGTCTTTAATGGTAAAATTCTTCTATTTGTTAAAATAATCATACTCTTTTTTTTTTTTTTTTGGTTTTGGTTTTTGAGACAAAGTTTCTCTGTGTATCCCTGGCTGTCTTCTGTAGACCAGGCTGGCCTGGAACTCACAGAAATCCACCTGCCTCTACTTCCCAAAAGCGGGAACCCCTGTTGACAAATACACACAGCAAATATTTCAATAACTTCCTGTTATTTATGAAACCACAGTGGGTAAATGCTTAGTTTAATAATCATCTGGTTGTTTCCGTGAGAACTGCAGACTGTTTTTAGTGAAACCGAAGAGTTTTCACTTAGTGACCTTGGAGATCAAGTAAGATAATCATGTTTTATTGTCGTTTAACACTGACTTTTGTTCTAAAGCCCTGGCAGGAATGAGATGAAAAGTAACCACTGTTACCTTTTCGGTGGCAATCAAATGATTTTCCATACTACTGAGTTTGCGGGCTTCTAAAAAAAAATTATTTATATGCTAAGCAGATATAGAACATCCTGCAGTTTGTACAAATCCGTTGCTGATTTATGAGCTTCAGTTCTGGAGACTTTCGATCTGAAAGCCCACTCTAATTTGAATTGCAGTTTTTGACTAGAGAAAAACCTCATTTTCAAGTGACAGCAGGCATTTATAAATAACTACATAATGAAAGCTGCAAATTCTTTCAAAGTAAGACAAATGCTCACCTGAGGAGCTAGGAATTCAGCAGAGCCTAAGGGGATAGAAGAGCTACTGGAGAAACCTGTAGGGGATGTGGGGTTAAAGAGCAAAGGCAGGCAGGGGAACATTCTTACCTGGACTAACATCTCAGGGTGAGGTGGCGGTGGGGAGGGCCAGTTCAATGAAATGTAAGCTCTGACACATTCTCCAATAATTACACTTTCAGAACAAGGAGCATTTCCTCTACACCGCCAACACAGTAAGTGAGCCAGTTCTAAGTACTTACAAGAGAGGAATGCGCTCAGGAGCTAAATGAAAATGAATAAATAACCAGCTCAGTGATTGAACTAATACACCTAACAAGACAAATAATGAAACCACCTCTCTCTCTCTCTCTCTCTCTCTCTCTCTCTCTCTCTCTCTCTCTCTCTCTGATTACTTTAAAGCTTAAAATGAATGGCCACAGATAACATCTTCAGGGAGCATTGCTGTTAGTCATTTAAGCATTTAGTAGTCTTTCTAAGGTAAAGAAAAATACCCAGAGCATTCCAGAAGTCTCTGGATGAGTGGGTGCTGTCTTGCACAATAAAGAATTTTCCCTGTGCCAAGGAAAGGCCCATACTGTATTAGTGATGAAGGAAGAAAACAACGGCTTCAGATAGCTGTGGAAATATTGCATTTTTCACCAATACCTAGTTTTTGATGTTTCTAGTACGGTATATCATTGGATTTTTGGTGTGGTCTTTTTAAAGCAACCTGGGTGGGGAGTTGGGGTGTTGGTGGAGGCAGGATGGTTCAAGAGGGTTATTGTTCAATGAAACTTGAATTCTATCTCTCCCCTCCTTATTCCTAAGGCACTGATCCCCCTTTTCCTCCATCACTTAGTCTAGAACTCACTGAATCTCCACAGTCAGGCTGGCCATCATCTCAAGAGTCAGCAGGCCATACATATGCCAAAATGCTGCAATGCAGCTGCCTGGAGAGATGCTAACCTATGTGCCTGATTCAGTCAACAAAAGATAATTACATGAGAAATTAAGTCAACTAAGCCATGACCTCTTTTCTTTCCTTGTCTGCAGTTACAATTTCTTACCACTCATCTTCCTTACCACAGTTTTGCCCCCTTAAAGAGCCCTTTATCAGACACTCTCCAGCACTTCCTGAATGGTGGTTTACATAAATATGACGAAACCATGAAAAATACTGAGTGAGGCTATCATTTCCACTGTAGGTTCTTTGGCACTCCTGGATGTTGGTTAATTATGCAGAATTAGCTTGAGGGAATGATTAATCATCTTTCTTAGCCAACAAATAAGTGGTAGTTTCTAGTTAGTCATGTCCCATGACAGCTCCCACGACTTCTTATCATTATCAAGAAAAATGGGATGTTGTGTCCTGCAAAATGTCTCCATTATACAATTTAACTCATTTAAGTATCTGGCTTTCTGTTATGAAATAGAGCATGCCTGAATATGTTGTCAAAGCTCTTTTAGCTTTCAAATTCCATACAGTGCTGTTTTCATTATGGAGAATTTCTGTTTTATTTTCTTCCCCATGTCACTGACTGAGCTATAGGTAGTCACCAGAGAGAAACTCTTATCTTAAAAAAAGAAGGAGGAGGAGGAGGAGAGGAAGAAGAAGAAGAAGAAGAAGAAGAAGAAGAAGAAGAAGAAGAAGAAGAAGAAGAAGAAGAAGAAGAAGAAGAAGAAGAAGAAACTAAGAGAAGATGAGTAAGAAGGGCAAGTTTTTGTTTGTTTGGTTGGTTGGTTGGTTGGTTGGTTGGTTGGTTGGTTGGTTGGTTGGTTGGTTGGTTTTTCCACAGAGGGTTTCCCTGTGTAGTTTTGGAGCCTGGCCTGGAACTCACTCTGTAGCCCAGGCTGGCCTTGAACTCACAGAGATCTGCCTTCCTCTGCTTCCTGAGTTCTGGGATGAAAGGCTTACACCACCACTGCACGGCTAGCAATATACTAAAATTGGAATGATACAGAGAATATTAGCATGGCCCCTGCACAAGTTTTAGTAATTAGATCTCACCTGTGCCAGGGGAATCCATGGAAAGTGTAAGACAGATTTGTGTTGTTTGGTTTTTTCTTAATTTTGGAAGCTACTTAGGCCAGGCGATATTGGGTGCCTGTCACAAGTCTACACCACCCATCAGAGTGCCCAGTTCCTGCCACTGTCCTCTCACTGCTCATTAAACAAGTTTGCTTTATCAATAAGAAGGAATATAAACTGAAACAAATGCAAAAAATACCATTTGCCAGTAAATCTCAAGTTTTCTTTATATTTTTCAGAAAGATATGACTCATCAGGCTAGAGACATTGCTCAATTGCTTAGTTCTTACCTCAAAAGTAACTCAGTACACCAAAACAAATTTTTCAAGGCAAAATTGATATATATTATAATGGAACTAATAAAACTTCTACCCTCAAGCACACACTGGGCACAAAGGAATCTGAAGGAAGTTGAGGAGGGGAAAAAGATGGACATCAGAAATTGTGGCCTTGGTCTACTTGGGGTATGCCCAGTGTATCTGTGGACAGTGAACTTGATTCCACATTTACCTTCTTCCACATACTGCTCTGCTGTCACCATGCTCCCTGCATTGCATGTATTCAGTGTAAACCTTTTTAACTAGTACTTATTCCAGTTCTAAAAATTATTACTGCATAAAATTCAAACAAGGTAGTCATCTATTCGAGACCTTTACACAGTCTCTTCATACTAGGAGGCAAGCTTTCTGGCAAGGGGGACAAGAGGTGGACTCTAACTCCTCTATCCAAATGACTTCCCACATAATACTCTTTGCAGTCCCCCAGTAATTTCCTTCTCTTCCAAGCATTCTTTCATTGGGCCCTGACTCTGTCTTTCAATACTCTCTGTTCCTCTCCAACTATACAAGGACTGCTAAACCCAGAGTTTCTCTAATACCACCTCCTGTCTCCTGAACTCTTGTGGTTATGAATTATGTCTCTACTACACACTTGCTAGTAAATTTATAGTACACTTGATCTGTGCCGGATGCCCTATCCCTTCAAATGCTACAGAATTTCCTTCTCTATATCTCACTCCCTCGGGCATATAATCTTTTTGGTGGTCAGCAAACATATTTTCATTTCAGTATGACTCTTAGTAACCCCAAGAATTGATTTCTTATCTAAAACATAATTAAGATATGTTTGTAAGACTGAAAGTGTCCATTTAATAAAGACACACAAAGGAGGCCAAGAGATACATTTTGAAATCAGCTTGTTTGAAGATGAATATGGATTCATGTTGCCAAGTGTGTCTATCTCTGTCGGGTGTGGCACAATTGGGATAAAGTAAAGCTGGCTCTGCCTAAGTAATTATAGGTCAAGTTAAACATGCAGCTTGGGGTGTGGGATGATGTGGGTGAGGCCGG
This sequence comes from Peromyscus aztecus, assembly GCA_902168405.1. NCBI lineage: Eukaryota > Metazoa > Chordata > Mammalia > Rodentia > Cricetidae > Peromyscus > Peromyscus aztecus. Next base: position 23,305 of record CABHPQ010168472.1, on the reverse strand, counting down.
TGGTTTTATGAGGAAAAGAAGATCTGTGGAGTGGATCTGAGTTTCAGAGATAATTTGTTTGTGTTGTAAAGGACAATTATATAAAATAGCTTAGGCATTATAATAGTCTTGATGACCTCACCCTTTGAAGGAGCCTTATGCTCATTGGAAGTCTTTTTAGTGAACCTACATGAGAAAAAAAAATATTAAATTTCAAAGATGGAAGATATGCTAGGCCAACGTTTTCAAAGATTTTTCACATGGTTGAGAATTCTCAGGGTTTACATTTTTATCATCTCTTTGTTAAGTATAGGGGTGAATTGGAATTGAAACAGACTCAGAGTTTAAAAAGAAATTCTGCATTTAAGAAATAAAATAAACATGTAAGTAAATTCAACAATCAGTTGTTCTATTCCTGAAGCAATATATTACATGACCAAAAATAGCCCACAAATTTTAGCCATAGCAAATAAACTACTGATGTTAGATTAAGAAAAAGTGGCACACTCTGAATTTCTATAATAAAATGGGGACATCTAGGCCAAGACTTAACTTAATTATAAAGATTTCCCTTTTTATCTGGAAGACAAGTTACAACTGGCTTCTTTTATCACATAACCTTGGGCATATTGGTTTTTTTCATAAATGTTAAACAAATTACTAATAAAACCATCTCAATAGTTTACTGTTCAGATGACATTTGTAGCTTCTCATTTAAACCACAGACAGATTTTATTTTTCTTTTTAATGGAGATCTCATGGTCATTGTGGGTCCTGCAAGCCTCTTCTAGAAATGAAACAGCCAATTCATGATGAGCCAGTTAGCATGGACCCAGCACAAAATGTTTGAAAAAGGTCTCTGAAAGAGGTTAGCTGCAGCAGTGAGGAAAAGAGAAAGCACTAGAGCTTCAGATTTGAACATCGGAGGCAGAGAGAACTGGACCTCTAATGAGTACATCAAGACTGCATCCTAAGAAGATCCGATCGGATGTGCAGTAGTGATGGCAAAGCTGGAATTACTGAAGCATTGTTACCTGGGAAATCTTGGAGAAATGATCTTGCCTGAACTTGATTTACATAAACACACGGCAGGTGTTTCGGGTGGTTTTCCTATTGCTTTGCTGCCAGAGTTTATGGAGTAATTGGAGCCTTGGTTTCAGTATACATGGAGATGTTTTGTTTTGTTTTGCTTCTCCAGATTGAAACACCTGACTGTAACCTGGGCTAGATCCTCTCTCTTCCCCACTCCCTCCCTTCCTCCCGTCCCCTCCCCTCTCCTCCTCCTCCTCCTCTTCCTCTTCCTTCTCTCTCTCTCTCTCTCTGCCTTTCTTTGATTTATTTTTGCTTAAAGCAATGTATTACTGTGTACCCTAGGCAGTCCTAGGGACCCATGGCAATCTTTCAGTCTCAGCCTCCCATATACTAGGATTATAGACAAGAGCCCACAGACCTAACTCTGCTAGTTTGTTGTTGTTTAACTAAAAAATAATAAGAAGAAGTTTAAATTTATTTGATATACTTATTGGTGTGTGTGTGTGTGTGTGTGTGTGTGTGTGTGTGTGTGTGTGTGTGTATGTGCTGTGTATCATGGTGCATTTGTAGAATGCAGAGGACAATTTGATTTACCCTTTTTTACAATGTGGGGCTTGGAAATTAAACTCAAGTCATCAGGCTTGGGTGCAAGTGCCCTTAACTTTACCTGCTGAGCCATCTCTCTGGATTTGTAGATTCATTCTCAACTTTTCTGAGATAACATAGACCACTAACTTTAAAAGTGCATTAAGAAACTCAAGGTCAGGCACTTTAATACCTCAGTCTACCTGCCCTACACAGCTGTCTTTCTGATTCACCTAAGGCGAGGAATTTCTCTGAGAATTTCAAGCAATGCAGACCTGACTATCTTTAAAAATCAAGTGATTCTGTAGTGGTCTAAGTGAATTATTCTACCGCAATGTGGCTAACCTTTCATCCCAGGACTTCACTTGTCAAGCCTTAAACAGCTGTGCTTGGAGCCTGTAGGAAACATCATTTGTGTTTGAATGCCATGCTTTACTCAAGACTGAAAAGTAGACAAAGGGAACATCTACCACGTGAAGACCTGGACTCCATCACTTAATGCTACTTGATATCGTTTATGTAGGCTTTGCAGCTACACTGAATATACTGCACCAATCTTCCACCTGACTGAGATAATTAACAGAATACATGTTCCGTAAATTGGTGCAGATTTCTCGTGTTACTTAGAAAGTGAAGACAAAAAAGAACGGGCGGGGGCGGGGGGGGATTATATTTTAACAGGAATCATTCAACTGATAGGAAATTCTATTTGTGCCAGCAGGAAGGCAAAACTATCACTTCTGTGCTATATAATTTACAACAAAGCACCTGGAACATAATAGGCCTTCTGTAGAGAGAGTTGCCATTAACAAAACCCTATACACAGGAAATGGGCGTGGCATAGCAACATGTACAGTACCTGGGCTTCAGAATCTGGTCTGACAACCTGGATGGAAGAGCACGCGGGTAACCAGGGCAGAAGGAGTAGCTGCAAGCCTCAGTTTCTTCATGTGTTAGATGGAGAAAGACTGCTGTGGTAATTACATTAATTAACACATAAACCAGAGAGGAGTGCCTCTGAAGTCCTCAACAAACAGTGTTTATCTCTTTAGGCAAAAGTGTGTGTGCACAGAGATACACCACAAGCCAGGAATCTAATTACTCAGCTCCTCCATAGTGGAGAAAGAGTCATCAAGAGTTGGTTTAACTTCAGAGTCTATTGTGTTCCATGCCCATGTATAAAATCATGAATTTTGACTGGAGTTTCCAGCTAGAAGATTTCCTTCTTGCTTGCTTCTCTCTCTCTCTCTCTCTCTCTCTCTCTCTCTCTCTCTCTCTCTCTCCTTCCCAGGCAGAGATGACTTATACACTGAAGCACTTCCTTCTCCATGCTAGCAGCTCTCTCCTGCTTATCTCAATGCAACAACCCAACAATTCTGCTTCACTCAGTTTCCATTGATGCCTTTCCTAAGTTGCTTTCCGAGTGTGCACTTCTGTTCCTGAAAAAAAAAAAAACCCACAGAACTGGCTGACACACGCCTGGCAGCACACAGCTAAGCTTCTTTTATACCTAGGAATTTGCCACGTATGTGAAACAGTATAGCTTCAAGGCAAGGAAACATACCCAGCATCTCCGAGAATGCACAGGAATTCTTCATGTGTTATGGAGGAGTGATGTGCAAAATACTTTACAAGCTCTTCCAGGGAGGGCAGGGGACTCACAGAATGGGCATTGGCCATAAATAACCAGCTAGTCTATGCTCTGCATTCTGGCATAAAACAGCCTAGTTTTCAAACTGAAATGACTCTTTGTTCTTGGGGCACTGATAGTAACAAAACAGGCTCTTAGTAAATATTCCCTGACAGAGATACACACAAACTGTGTTCAAGGGAAGGAGAGATTACAATTTCATTCATGATCTGTCCCATAAATGCTTGGAAAGAGATTTTTTTTATGGATGCTAATATAAGAATAAGAGTTGTTCAGTCAAAGAAAAGAAAGAGATAGGGGGAACACAAAGGCATATTTCCGCACGAGGCTGGAGGAACTTAGATTAACAGCTTGCCACTGAACAGGGTCCCTGTCAGTTGCAGCTTTCAAACTTCCATAAGAATCAATCCAACCTAGGGAATGTTCCTTTTCACACAGAAGCATGCTAACTAAACCAGGTAGTTCTTTAAGGCTAGATAATAAATAACTGCAAGAGGAATTCAACTTCCATGGTTAAGACCAACAAAATTTCCTTTGTGGAAAATAAACTCATGGGCAATAGTGTGTGTAGAATTTGATGGTTGAGAAGCATGTGGTTTAAAGACTCTTTTGTCTTAAAAGAATGAATCAGAAGAGAAGTCCACCTCTGTCCACATGCTGAAGTCCTCTGGCTGGAGCCTGGGTTGGGCAGTTTGACTTTCTGCCTCCCCTCCTCCCATCTTCCCCTTCATTTCTTCTGCTACGATAACTTGTATTTATATCCATAATAACTTCTCCTGTTGTTAAGGTGTAAGTTTTCCCTGTGAATCTTGAGTTTGCAGTAAGATAAAGAGCTCACATGGTTAAACCTTTTTTTCCACATGCCTGGACATTAAACAGTTATTGATGTACAGTCAATTCAATTCACATTTGTCAATTCAAAACACATTTGAAAAATAAAACTATATCCAAAGAACATTAGGTGCTATTTGTAGAACAGTATTCTTGAATTTGTTTGGATTCTAGGAGCACATTTTCAAAAAAAAAAAATCTGAGAACTTCATGTATCAGTTAAATTTATATTGAGAATGTTCTGAGGACAACATACATAAAACATATAGTGAAATAAATGACATATTTGAAATGCACATGAGAGGAATAAAGTACAGAAAGAAATTGGAAAATATAAGGGTTTAGGATCTTATGACCCTTTATTGTAGACTATTTTTCCTTGTAGAATTCACTGTTTACTATTCCAAAAATGTACACAATTGTCTACTTCTTCCTCCAATTATTGTCTATATAGTTTTTATTCAAAAGTATAAGCCATAATTTTAAGAAGGGAGAGCAAAGTCAGGCAGACATTATATTCAGGCCCTCCATTTAGAAGAATAATGCCCACAGTGAGACCGGCTTGATTCTCAATCCTCAGGAAGTTCTGTTTGGCCCGATTTAAGAAAACATCTGCAGCAGACTCTCATGCTCTTTTAGGATTAGTTTCCAAAGTATGGTCTGAAGTTACAGTTCACACAAAGTGAAAACTCAAAAGGATAAAAATCAATTGTATTTATTACAGTTTTTTTTTTCTCCGTCAGTAACAATCACTGCTTTCCCAACTTGCTATTTCATCATTGTCAGCAAAATCTTTATATGGATCAAAACCATCTTTAAAATTATGATAATTTTAAAGTAATTTGTGTTTGTTTATATTGAATGTCTACATTTATTTACATTGTCTAATTTTTACTTTATTTATTTCATTTTTTTTATTTTTTTTGATTTTGTCTTTGCTTGTTTGTCTTGCTTGTTTGTTTTATGAGTCAGGGTTTCTCTGTGTAGCCTTGGCTGTCCCGATACTTGTTCTGTAGATCAGGCTGGCCTGGAACTCAGCAATACACCTGCCTCTGCCTTCAGAGTGCTAGGATTAAAGGCATGGGCCATCATGCCTGCTTTCATCGCCTAATTTTTAAATAGAGAGTATATAGAAGGAAATCTTTAAACCTATATAGGATATTACAAGTTTTAGCCCAATTACAGATGTTTGCAATATGGAAATAGAGGCAGAGAGGCTACTGTGTCTCCTAATTGATTTCCTAAGAAGTATTAAAGTGGAGTGTTTTCAGTTTTACCTTGGTACTCTACTCACTGAATAAGCTTCTCTCACAAGAATACTAGGAATTTGTCCTTGAAAATAATTTTGATAATATACATTTTCATTTCAGCTTTAACAGCAATTTGATGCATGGTTTGAGGTAACTTTTCCATTCTGCTGTAGCAAAACAAAAATCTTAACATAGTCAACACCTAACTATTGACAAAATGGAGCCTCTATGCCCAAGTTGATGATAGCTTATACAAAGAAGTAGACTGCTTCCCAACTACAAAAGGGAGCTCGTCACCTAACACTGATGAATCTGTATGTGATTCTGGACTTCTAGCTTGAGATTTGGAAACAAAAAAGGAAACCTGCTTGCTTAGTCAATTTATGTCCCACCCCCTTCAACAGAGCAAAAGCAAAAGGATCATCTTAAATTTATTTCTCTCTATTTATTCCTACCCAAATGTTCCTAAATGTTCCCTTTTCCATAAAAAAAAACAAAAAAACAAAAACAAAAACAAAAAACAACAAAGAAAAAAAAACAAAACACTACTGCTCTGCATTTTAGAGACAATACACTAAATCTGCCAGGAAACACTTCATAGATTTCAAATCCTGGCTACAAAACAATGGCAGTTTTCTTTCATGAGTAATCAGATAAATCAAAAAGTGTGGTTTTGTCCTGAACACTTTTTTTTTTTTTTTTGGTTTTTTTGAGACAGAGTTTCTCTGTGTAGCTTTGCGCCTTTCCTGGAACTCACTTTTTAGCCCAGGCTGGCCTCGAACTCACAGAAATCCACCTGCCTCTGCCTCCCGAGTGCTGGGATTAAAAGCGTGCGCCACCACCGCCGGGCTGAACACTTTTATGGAAGGTAAAAGTGTCATATTCTTTTTAACTTAGTGGAGGCATTTAAATATGTAGGACTCCAAGTTCAAAAGACAGACTGAGATGTAACTTAGGTAGCAATTCTGACAGTGTAGTTCTTCCTTTGCAATAATGTATGCTGATTGGAGAACAGGGTTCTACAATTACTTGTAGAGTATATTCCCAGCCCTTAGGTCTAGTCAGTAGCACTCAGGGATCCACAATGAAAATCCTTTGATTTAAACAGCTCCTGCTTGGAAAGTCTGATGAGTTATAATGTTGGTGGTCAGAAACAGCAGACCCGTGTTTAACAAGGGCAGGCTAACCACCTAAATCATGTTGTGTGCTGAAAATGAATTATCCTGAAAAGTTCTAGGAGAGAACGCATTTTTAGCTAGAGAAATACTTTCAGATGAAAATGGCCATCTCAGCCAGATATAGAAATATAGTAATTTTTCTGCAACAATTTGACCAAGGATACTTTTGAATTTAGAATAAAATCTTCCCTCCCTCCTGCCCCTTCCCTATTTCTTCTTCTTCCCACTTCTTTCAATTTTTTGACTTGCTTGTACATGCTAGGTACCCTACTGCTGTATCACCATTATTGTGGCAATCTATATCACAATACATTCCTCAATATTTTTTTTCAAATCTTCTACTTCTACCTCCTTAAGATTTCAGCATCACTTGGCAACATCACTCTTGAGAGCTAAAGGCTTAGAGTTCCATGAAAAAGTAATTTCATATCTCTTCTGTGATCCAAGAAGAGAACATTCAGTTGTAGGGAAGATTGGGGGCTTGAGTATTTTAGTACTCTGGTCAATCAAATGTAAAGTGAATTTCTTATATTAATGATTCACTGAAATTTGTAAAGAAGGTGGAAGAATCAAATTTCATGTTCTCTACAATTACTCATTAACTTAAAATATACCACATAATTACAGTTGTGGAAATACAGATTATTTAATTAATGTATTTCCATGGTTTATTTGATGCTAAACTATTTTATTTCCTTTATTTGAGTTAGGATTGACAAATATAAATATATATTGCAGAAAATGCTTATATTTTCTTATTATATATAGATTTCACACACTTAAAGTAAAAATGACTATATTTTAAAGACTACTTTTTTTTTTTTTTTGGTTTTTTGAGACAGGGTTTCTCTGTGTAGCTTTGCGCCTTTCCTGGAGCTCACTTGGTAGCCCAGGCTGGCCTCGAACTCACAGAGATCCGCCTGGCTCTGCCTCCTGAGTGCTGGGATTAAAGGCGTGTGCCACCAATGCCCAGCTAAAGACTACTTTTTTAAGACTCATATTTGAATATAAAACAAATTAAATGTACAGTTGATGAATTTAAAGTAACAGGATGTGAACTAATTAACGTAGATACATTTCTTACAAATTTCAAAGCATGACGAAACCCTTTGTACTAAACAACATATCATAAATATGAATTAAAGATAATTAAGCAAAAATCTCATCAACTACACTATGGATAGTCCTCACTTGTGCTGAAAGGGAATCTTCAGCAAAGAAACAGAAAGCATCACTCTGTGTGCTTGCTACAATTAAGGACATCATTAATCACAGTGAATAAAATTGCAGAGCTGTGGAACCCAGTCCCACTCGACACATCTACAAAGCAACTTCACCTGAGGCTCAGGGCCTCATAGAAAGACTGTAAGATCTGAAGGGCCAGAGAGTTTGCTGTGTGACCTTTTCACCCAGGGATGTCAGAAGCTGCACCCATAAAGTCTCACCGATATGACTGCCTACCTGAACATCTGGTGAACAAGGACAACAGTAATAGACTTCCTATTGTGAACAAGGGAAAGACCACAAGGTCTCAAGCCTACACAAAGAACTATAGGCAACTGAAAAATCCTGGGGGTAGGAAAAATAGTCTTCCTTCGGTAAAGATATACAAATTGGTTATCCAATACTAAATGGTTTGCCCTGAAAACATACATATGTGTAATATTATATAGACTAAGCAGGCTGTATTTCTATATTTTGGAATATTCATGCATATATATGTATATATACATATATATGAGCACGAATTTGAAAGAGAGCAAGGAGGGGTATATGAGAGAGCTTTGGAGGGAGGAAAGAGAATGAAAAAATGATGTAACTATATTATAATCTCAAAACATTAAGGAAAGTATTTTTTTAGAAAAAGAAAAAACAATAAAAGAAAAGAAAAAATAAACAAGCAGAATACGTCTACGTCATAAATATACATAGTCCATCCATAAAATAAAAAAGAAAGGACTTTTAGTTTGTTTATAAACTGCCAACATGGAATTTAACATCAGTCATTCACACAGACATCCAATACTGTTACTTCTGTTTCCAAAGCTCCGAATCAGCATATCTGAAATGAGATCAGAAATGTGGCCCATTCCATTGAAAGCCCTTATATGCCTAAATACTGAAAATGAAGTGCAGTAAGCTCTCAGGAAAAAAAAAAGTATTAACCATTATTCCTAAGAAACAAGCACCTGACATTTTCTCCTATAGTTGATGGAAGCCACAAATTAGGAATTCCGGTGTGAAAATAAAAACCTATACATAGAGTAGCCTCAGTCCACATAACTACTGTGATGAGTCAGTGTTCAGATAATTTAGTATTAGTAGAAAATGGAATAGTATTCAAAGCCCAAATACATGTATTTGCAGAAGCCACATAAAGAGAACCAGATGAAGCCTGTGTTTGAAATGGAGAGTTTATGTGTTTTATGTCCAGTCCATTTGAGAAATTGTAGTGGAATGGTTCATTAAGTAAATATATGGTACCTCTGATACAATCGTGATCTGCAAGACTCATTTTGATCTCAACTAAGCCTCATTCAAGGAGTTTAGAAGGATTTACAATGTTAGGATGTTCTTCAACCTGAAAAAAAAATAGTCTGGAAATGATAAGAAGGGATGTGAGTTCACTCACACTCATGTTGTTTATGCCTGCTTCGGTTCTGAAATTCTGCTCCTATTAGGCAGGTCACAGACTAGCATGAGAATAGACTAAGCTTGCTACACATGAACTGTGAAAAATACAAGACTAGGCACTTATTCCAACTGCCATGAAATGCAAATGTGAAGGAAAAGCAACAGAAATAGTCAATTAAATTCCATACATTCAGTCTTTCAACCAACACAAGACAAGGCATGAAGACATTCATCTGTGGTCTCATTTTCTGTCAGTTAAGATTACTAACTGGAATTTTTGTAAAGATACTTTGTAGCAGGAATCTTAAAAGTTCTTATTAATAAAATCAAACCTGAGCCAAGTATTGGGGTGAACCAGAAGATCAGAGAACCAGAACAAGCCACAGCTACCTCACCTTGCTGGATCCTCAGCTGGTCTTGTTTCCTCAGACTGGAGGCCTCTGAGTGCTCATCCAGAATGGGTCTCAGCTGAACTGTGTTGCTACAAACCTGAACACTTAACCAGCCAAATGCTTAACCAGCCAAATGCTGCTAGTTTCTGGTCCTCACGCCTTATATACCTCTCTGCTTTCTACTACCACTCCCTGGGATTAAAGGCTGGCTTTCTGGGATTAAAGGCGTGTGTCACCATGCTTGGCTGTTTCCAATGTGGCCTTGAACTCACAGAGATCCAGAGGGATTTCTACCTCTGGAATGCTAGGGTTAAAGGTGTGAGTGCCACCATTTTTTAGCCTTTGTATCCAGTGGCTGTTCTGTTCTCTGACCCCAGATAAATTTATTAGGGTGCACAATATTTTGGGGAATACGATACCACCACAATACTTCATTTTATAATGAGTAAAATATATGAAGAAATCATTGTGAATTAGAACATTTTATTTGGAATTTTGCAAGATCACACACACTAAAAGTATGTGTGTGTTTGTGTGTGTTGTGTATGAATACTGAAAAATCAACATTTATCACCAGATTTAGAAAAACATATGACAAATCTAAAGCTTTCAAGACAAACACATAGGTTTAAGCAATAGGTGTATTATTTTTGATAAAGTAGATGCAAACCTTGAACAATGGAGTACTACTATGTAACAATAGCTTAGTCTTGTGGTCCACATGACAGTTTTAGTAGCGCCCTAGTATGTGCCCCAATACATGTCTCTCTGTTTCTTGCCCTGAATTGCAGTCACAATAAGCTCTACATTCCCATCCTCCCATGACAGATACATGCCAGAGTTATAACACAGTGAGTGGCTTGACTAATTTAAACAGTGGTGGAAACATACCTTGTTCTACAAGATGGCTACTCTCCTGGAGGTAGGCTAGCCAAGTTCTTGCCAATTCCCTCAAAAGAGAGAAAACTGGGAAAACCAGCAAGATAAATAGCAATACGAATTCAAGACTGTTGCTAAAGTCTTAGGTGTAAAAATGTTTCCCTAATATAGATTAACAGGTTGTCTTCTACTTTCAATTAGAAACATGAAAGTGGCTGAGCACCCGCATGTACACATAAATGTACAAATACACACATTATAGCTTTTACATAGTCTTCAGATTAAACATTTAAAGTGATGACAAACGATGATTAATCTGAGAAAGCCTCTCTGACAAGGCTTGAAAAACAGATTTTTTTTTCCTCTGCACTTTATATGCTTTGAGCTTTAAGTAAGTATGACTAGTTGCCAGTATCCCATGGTGCTTTTGTAAGTCTATTTAAATAATTTTATTAAGATAATATGATTGAAACTCGTTACTTTAAAAAAGTAATGTCGGTTACACAGTATTTTATAAATGTTCCCATGTAAGAAATGAGACATGACTATATTCATTATGTAAGAGAATATCTGCTGAAGGAAGAGAAAATAGGAGACCTTATGAATCCACAAATGCTCAATGTCGAGATATGAGTTCAAGGTCAAGCCATAGTTATGTCTTCTTTTTCTTAGGTCACATGTCTCATTCACCTAGATTACTTAACTGAATTAACTGTATTGTTTTAAATTATATATTCAAATAAATATAAGCTTTTTTGTTTTTTTTTGTTTTGTTTTGTTTTTGAGACACTGTTTCTCTGTGTAGCTGTGGCTGTTCTGGAACTGACTCGGTGGCCCAGACTGTTCTCAAACTCACAGATATCCACCTGCCTCTGCTTCCTGAGTGCCAAGATTAAAGGCATACACCATCACTGCCTTGCTTACACCATCACTGCCTTGCTTAATTTTTCCACATTTGAAAATATCAAATAATTTTAATTAATAAAAACAGTAAAGAGTTTTTTTGTCTCATTGTGGCCCTATTTTTTTTCTAGATGGAGTAAAATTATGCAACTTGAATTGAGCTTCACATTGGTGGTGGAAAAGTTCTACTTGCATTAATCACTTCAAAGAAAATTTTGAGAGAGAAAAATCAGATGCAAAGGAACAAATACATTTTTATTAACTGATAAGTGAGGAATTAAATTTATGTTCTCTCTTAATATAAAGTATCAAGTTTATATATTTTTCTTTTTGTCTGTACAAGCAAATTATTTGAAACTGCATGTTTTCTACACTTCCATAATCTTACTTTATTCAAATAAACAGACATATACAATGTCACTATAAGTGTTCTGTTTAACGTGAATATATTCTACAATTATTTCCCCAAATATTTCCGTGATCCTTGCCATTTATAGCTTCTTCTTTAACTATCAGATTTCTATTACATCTCATCCTATGCTCCTTCTTCTTAGATGAAGCATATCCAATATATATTTGAGGACTATTTCTTTTGGTAGTTAATGGTAAATATGAACCTTTTCTGTATTTCATTTCACACTACTCCAATAAAGTGTGCATGAATTAAGGAAGCTTCATGTGGACTAGCATTTATTCCATTTTCAGGTCCAGAAATGGGTTACAGAGTAGTTAGATTATCTACCAATATTGAACATAAGGCAATCCAGCCCAAGCACTTTGCTTTCCCATGAAATTATTCAATCATCATGTCTTTCATCTTTCATTTTCCCCTTTCACTTAGCAGTCATAGCAAGTGAAATGGAAGGTCTCAATTATTTCTTCAAAGTAGAGAGACAAATAAATAGCAACCACTTATTAAAATAGTAGAAAAAATAAAAAAAATAATGCTGTTGTCTATTTAAGATAAAATGCAAGATGACATTCACTTGCAGTTTCACTTGAATTTTACTATCAACAAAATAAATCCCAACGAGTCATGATCATAGGAACAAAAATGATCCATACACACTGACAACAAATTGGATGCCATGAGCATTCTGGAAGAAGCAATCTACACATTACAGTGCTAACATGCTATGCCACTGCTGGAATGCTTCTATGTGACTTAATTGTGCCACGGTAAGTACTCAAGCACTTGCTGATAGTTGATGACTTTTCTTTTACTGAGACTACTCGCCCAAGACTCGGTTACAATTTCTATTTCTATTTCTTCCTAAAAAAAGAAAACGTAACTCATCACATAAGACAAAATAATTTACAACCCTGAAATTATGATACAGAAAATCCCAGTAATATTTCATCACTTTAATGAGTAATGATGCTGTGTATATTACATACTTCCTTAGCACATACCACTTTGAAATCTCAGTTATTTATAGTAAACCCTTGGCTTTAAAGAAAAAGGACGTCATATGACTAAAATGCTCCTTTTAATGCCCCTCGATTTATGAGCAAATTTCAAAAAGTCTTTCTCATTACTAATCTCATAAATAAGACTTTAATTGAAAGTTAAAGCTAAACACATATTAAATTATAAGTGCAATGCCTGAATTACATCTTTGGAAATGCTTGGTACTTAAGTTTGGAACACCTGGTTTGGGTAATCTAGTGATTTAAGATTTATGCAATACATTCAAGATAATGCCTCCTTATTACTAAAAAAAGATGGCATAGTCTCTAATGCTGTGGGAATGTTCTGTATGGCAAATGTGTTGTTAATAAAATACTGATTGGCCTGTGGCTAGGCAGGAGGTATGGGCGGGACTAGCAGAGAGAATAAAAAGAACAGGAAGGCAGAAGGAGTCACTGACTGTCTGCCAGCCGCCACCAGGACAAGCAGCATGTAAAGATGCCGGTAAGCCACGAGCCATGTGGCAAGGTATAGATTTGTAGAAATGGATTATTATAAGATATAAGGACAGTTAGCAAGAAGCCTGCCACGGCCATACAGTTTGTAAGCAATGTAAGTCTCTGTGTTTACTTGCTTGGGTCTGAGCGGCTGTGGGACTGGCAGGTGAAAGAGATTTATCCTGACCGTGGGCCAGGCAGGAAAACTCTAGCAACACTCTAACTTTTGGTGTAGAGTTCTGCTGTACTATTTGCATTATAATTAAATGTATATGAAATAGTTATGTTTGGAACATAGCTTATTGTATATTAGTTAAGTCACTCTTAGGATTTATCACTTCATAATTTTATTTTTTAATATTCTTTTATTTGTAGTGAAAGGATTTGAATTTTGTCTATCATAGTGCCAACTTCAAAAAAATGGTCATTTGTATGATATATACGATTTATTTTTTGCTAGTTAGGTTAGCGACATATTAAAATTCTCTGAAAAAAAGACTAAGTGGTATATCCTTTAAATATATTGTAATGTCTACAATTATTAATTTTGCTAGTAAACCTTTTCATAGCCCAGGTTCAACTAATTTATTGTGTCAAATATTATTACAATTTTGAAGTGTTTGGCCAAAAAAATGAAAGGATATTTTACTCATAAAAACACTATACTCCTCCAAAAATTAAAATGGACTCATCATATATTGCATAAATTACATTTTTTCAGGTTGCTCTTTAAATTTTTAAAAGGTTGTAAATTCACACAACCGCACGTGGGTGTTTTCCATTTTACCCTATTGCTTAGCACTATTATGTCAAATTCAAAGGCTAGTCAAGGATTTGCTTGATTTGTAGTTGATATGATGCATGGACATACAACCATCACATATCTATGTTGTATATTCTAGACTGACTGTACCAACCCACTTAACCCATGTGAGACACCCTGGCTTTCCTTCCACTTCCAGGACTCCCAGCTCACATTCCAGCTGCTTGCCTTATTCTGTACACACACGCAATCTAACTAAAGGCACAACTGCATTAAAAACATTCTAACTTCCTTCCTCCTTGCTCTTTGTAAGCACAAGTCTTTTGTTCTGCCTGGTTTTACTCTTCCTTCTCCTCTCTGTTCTCCCCCACACAAATACTCCCTTCCTTTCTTCAATCTCTGAATGATCATCAAGATTTCTTAACTTTCAGTACCTCAGAATTTATCCTGGTTATTTGAGCCCTTCTTCTTTCTCCCGCATATCCAGAAGCCAACACCCTGGGATATTCTCTGATAACCTAGAAGTATCCACCTGAGTGCTCGCTCAGAAAGAGCTTAACTTTACTTTTTCTTTCATTTACATGATAAACTAGAGTTTCGGTGTGCTAGAAGATGACAGCTTATAGCTATGTAATATGAAACAAATATGAAAAATCTTTTTAATTCATATGTTTAAAGACATACCAAAAACAATCCTTTTTTATTGGATAACCAATTCAAAAATATGAAGATATCATAGGAATCATTATGTTTTATTGGGAAACTATATGTAGCCTAAAACACCTTCACAAAACTATCATCCTTCCCTGCCTCCTCTTTATTTTGAGTGTAAATATAGAGATGGATTGTGAGAATACCAAACTTAAGTCTTAGTTTCCTTATTGCTTTGAAAATCTTGTCTTATATTTTCTGCCTTACTTCAAGTCACTGACTTTTCATATAGTATACTCAAGAAAGAACACAAAGCATTGAAATCCTGAGCAATGTGCAATAGTCCTCTAAGGACATCCGCCCTCCCCTTCAATTAACTGTTTTCCTATTGCAATCAGCTAATGCATCTGTGCTAACAGTTTTCTTTACAAGACGTTCTGTTTATTTAGTTGATGTCTGCTGTGCTGATTAGAGGGGACAGAGAAGCACAAATAATGATGGCTATGTCTGCTTAATGTTTATTTGGGAATCTTTGGTAACTGTCTCCTGTTTTGTTTGCTACAAACTCAAAGGGAAATGCGCACTGCATTCCAAAGTCCAGTGGTAAACAATGGCCTTGACAAGTTCTTGTTAGGCTGTTCATGATTGTAGGTTGAGTTACCTTTTTTTTTTCTTACAGGTTTTACATCTATAAAAAGTTGCTTGTAGATTATAAAGAATTTTTGTTTTTTGTCAAACTTTGCAAAGAGCCCAAACTGTCCTCTATGTTCCTCCAGAGAGGAAGCAGGCCATGCGACCTGGTAGTGTTTTGTTTCTCATGTACAGAACTGTTTGCTTCCTATTTCGTCCTGCTGATTCAAGGCATGTAGTCCATTCACAGATGCAGAAGAAAATGTCAACTGAAAAGCAAGATCTTTACTTTTCATTATCCTACTGCAATGCATTTGGTCGCTCAAGTCTAAGATTTGGGATATCTGCTCACAGTTCTCTAGAAAAGCTTCCTTCCTTCCTTCCTTCCTTCCTTCTTTCCTTCCTTCCTTCCTTCCTTCCTTCCTTCCTTCCTTCCTTCCTTCCTTCCTTCCTTCCTTCTGTTTTCTTCTTAGCTACATTAGAAAATGTTCATAATCTCTTCCAGGTAAAATAATTTCAGTATTCAGTGAATACTTTATATTTTATACCTTAGTGACTAGAAAATTATCAAACAAATTACTTTTGTAAGTCATCTCTCTTACAATTTTCACAATCATCATTCCTATCACAGTAAAAAATAGCATCCAGTCTCCAGATAACAAAGTGAATATTGGGTCCACAAAAGGAAATTAGTGACATCCTATTCCCAGTGACAGATCTAGTGAGTGAAAAGGTCACAGGAGTATTACAGCATTCTCTAAGAAAGAGTCATCTTCTTAGAGATTTTACAAATTTGTAATCATCAGGCCCAATAAAGAATTTTGAAAATGATGTCACCAAACTACAATACAGAATTATTGCTAATATCATGTCTTTCTCTGGTACTTTAGGGTTTTTATGCTTGCCTTAAAGTCCTTGTCCCCAGCTCATGGCTACTTGTTTGCCACATGGCTGTTGTTAAATGGCATTAGGAGTGGAATTCATTATGTCTAAAATTCTACTATTTTATGAATGTTAATAATGGGAGTGGAAAATTGTCATTCAACTTAGAGTATGATGTCTTCATTGATACAGAATTAACAGCACAGGTGGCTTTTTTATGGACTAGTTTTCAAAGAGCATTTCTATGAGCAAGTAGTAAAATTTGTATTTTCACAGAGATATGCTTCACTGTGTGAACCCACTGTCATTTGTTCTAGAACAAAGAGTCACAAAGTGCGAGTTCACTCCTCACATCCAGCTTCTATTAAAGTTCGGCAAATATCCTACCGGCACTGTTCTTCCCAAGACATTTAATTGGGCTCAAATATTTTTAAGCAGAAGAAACACACACACACACACACACACACACACACACACACACACACATACACATACACATACACACAGGCACGCACACACGCACACACACACAGTACCACTGAATGTTCACTAACAAGAAGCTATTTCACTCTGTTCAAAAGAATGGACTCTGTTTCTGAGTGGAGACATGCCATTGTTTCTTTCATTGAGAGTGAATCCAGTTCAGTCCCCACAGCCAGGGACCAACCCTCTGAATTCGGATTTGTAAGCCATACTAAAGAGATGGGAGGCATCAGTATCTATTTGCTGAGGAAAGAGTACTTTTCCTTCCCAGAATCTCTTACCTTCTGTGCAGTTGTTAACCCCCCGCCCCCCCCCCCCACAAGTTTCTATTAGGTGTATCACCTTTCTGAATCCTGAAGCAAAAACTCATATTTCCTTCCTTCCTTTCCTCTCCCATTTCTCTCTCTCTCTCTCTCTCTCTCTCTCTCTCTCTCTCTCTCTCTCTCTCTCTCTCTCTCTCTCTGCATTTGTCCAGAGCCTAAGCATTCTTTCTCGGCTACTTTAGGATTTTTTTACTCTTTCCTTAAAGCCCTCATCCCCAGCACGTGGCTGCTCGTCTGCCACGTGGGTGTTTATAAATGGCATAATTTTCTCTGTAGCACTCTCCATCTTCCTTCGCTGACAGCTGCTGAGATTTATAACTTGACTGCCCTGGAGTTTTTCTTCTGAATTCTAATAAAACTGTCCTCAAGCTTTTTTTTTTTTTCTCTTTCTTTCTATCTTAAATTCTTGTATTAAGAATCCAAAGATTAGACCTTAATTTTCCCATTAACATATGGCACCGCAGGTGAGGCTCCAAACAATTACTGGTAACATACACATCTGA
>CABHPQ010168471.1:27480-39941 GCA_902168405.1 Peromyscus aztecus | reverse complement strand
CACACACACACACACACACACACACACACACACACACACACACACACCAGTGAACAAACCATGTGATTGTACCCTGACCTTAAGCTACCATCAGAAAGGTGACAGGGACCTTTTGCAAGCACTTCAGGATGGGATCTAAGGTTTTTCTATTTGCCTTTTATGCATGACTTTTGATAGCTTTGACTTTGAAGTTTAACTGAATATTCTGCAACCAGAAATGCAGAAGACCATTGTTTCTAAAATAGATTAAAATTTTGGGGTGCTATGAGTCAAACTGTTTAAACATCTAATAAAATGCATAATAAAATACTCATATAGGCTAGTTTATAAAGACTTTATTTTTTTCTTCTGAGAATTGCAGAGCACCTCCTCCATAGAGCTTTAAAGGAAAAAAATACAGCTGTATTTTTCAAAGTCTAAAACTCTGACCCTTGAATTGTTTTCTTTCTTTAGTGATCAGTACTTATACTCAGGTAAATACGATGTAGGGTTTTTACTTACTTGTCTATTTTATTAATTAATTTGTTTATGTTGCATGGCCCAGTGAAAGAGTTATGGTCTTGACTTTAACAAGCTGTGTGTCCTTGGACCTTATTGTTTTTTATCTGTTAAATATTAAATGACCAAAAGACCTCTAGTGACTGTTCTAGTAGTCAAAATAAAAGCCAGCCTTTGAAAAAACAGGAGGACTCTCTGTAGTGGAGAACATAGGTGGTGGAGAACAGAATTCTGTGAAAATGCACACACACACACACACACACACACACACACACACACATTCACACACGTATACACCCTCAACAGAAAATCCAAAATAGCTGCTCTCTCCTCCTCCCCCAACAATGACAATGCAGCCATCTGTTGGGTGTTCCACTTCACTTAGCAGCTGCTCTCAGATACAGAAATCTGCATTCCTGCAGCTTGTGTGGTATGCGGGCAGCATGTGTGGGTACGGGCCTTGGACACTCCCACCCAAAGGAATGGCTTTCATTGAATGAAAATGATCGCAGAGGTTTCTGATTTTCCCATCTCCCAAATGCCTTCTTCCTGACCATTGGTGTTTGGCCTATGTCTACTCTTTCGCCTATTAAAATGACAGTTTTAGACATTTCACATCAAACAAGAATCTAAAACCGAAGAGGACAACCAGGGAAGGGCTTTGGTGAAACCCTTGTCTTGCCAGAGACTTCCTCCTTGAAGAAGAGGGAGAGCAGCAGCTGGAACATAAACTAGCATTTGACTTTTATTTTCCCCAGACCCCCAGCAAAGTACTGAAGTACTGAAGAACAACCATTGCTTAAGTAGAAACCAGGAGCTTTTAAAAGCAGCATTAATCTTAACATCAAACCAAATGAAAATATATACAGTGAGTCTCAAAAAAAAAAAAAAAGAAAAAAGCATGAAAATGAAGTTTTCTGAACATTCCCCTCCCTGAGCCAGCCATTTTTCCCATGCTGAAATATGTCTTCTGTGTGTAAGTTATATAAAGTGACTTATCTTTTTCTTTCTTGTCCTTTTTTTTTGGCATTTGCAGTGTGGACTTGGGGGTTGAAAGGAGTAGCAGTTGCAAACACCAAAGGAGAAAGAGTTCTGTCCTGCAGGCTTCAGAAAGAGAACCTTGTGTAAAATTGGATCCTCTTTTGAGTACATAATTTAGGACATTTGTTACAAGATTACTGTGGTTTTCTATAAATGTTAGTTTGCTGTATTATTTTCCATGAACTAGTTTTCCAAAATGCAGAATATTTTGCCCCCCAAACATGGAAGCACTAAAGCTCGATGAGGCACTGATTCATGGGGTGTCACCCAGAAACAGCTGGTCAGCCATCTGCAGCCCCAGAGTCCTCTGATTTTTACTATATTCAGCTAATTCTTTATGTAGAGGGGAGGAAGACACATAAATCCTGGGAGAGAAAGCATGGCTCGTGTGAGAAATGATGACTAACTTCTGCCAGAGAAAGGGCTGGTGGCCTGATGTGATGCTTAGAAACCCGCTTCTTCGGCACACGAGACTCTCCACTCTCCGCTACCTGTGCATTACTTTCTCTGCATCCTGTTCTTTGGGGCAAGGAAAGAAATAATGATATACATTGATTGTTTTGTGGGAATTGGTCCAGATGAAAGCTCCCTGGAGAGCTATAACCGACCATTTCAAAGCAAGCCTAAGAGTCTGCAAGACCAAGGATAAGGCTGGTGTTCTGATCTGTGTATTTGTCCTCTCATCTCTCACGTGCACTGAACTAGACCTTTTAACAGTCGTAGATCTTGTGGTCAAACATATTGGTCATGACAAATGTTAAAAGGATTTTTTTTTGTCAGAAACAATAAATAAAATAGTAAATTTTTAGGCAGTGCTCATTTACTTTAAAATTTGGTATTAGTGTATTAAAGTGGTGTACAACCGGAATAACATTTGGTTTTGTTTTGTTTTTCTTCCTGAATAGGCAAAGGAAGGTGATGTCAACCCTTTCTCGTGCTACCTGAGGCCATTCATTCAGATAACAAGGCAAATGTTGGCTGGTGCCCAGGTGTGTGCTGTGTTCAGGTAGGTGTAATAATTGCTTAACCTTAACCTTGTGTGTCTCTGGAGAGTATTTTTGCCATATCTTTAACTATTTTTCTTGAATCATCAAAGTCTTTTACCCATTCTCCCCATAAGCATGGATATGCACCACACACACACACACACACACACACACACACACACACATCTCTTTCTCATTTTATTTCTTTGTCTTGAATTATTAACGTCAAGGTTTTAAATTACTTTTGTTATGTACACCATGACAAAGCAAGATCAATCATCACTACAATAAAAAGGCAAGAGAGATAAACTTTCATCACTGCTTATAACTTGTGTAGAATTATTAAGGTTCAGACATAATTTACTGACCATCTGTAGTTTTTCTAATATGTATCTATATAAAGAATATATGTTGAAGGAGCTCAGTTGGTAGAGCATTAGACTGAAGAATACATGCTAATTTCCTAGAACAAAAGATGAGTATACCTCTGATAAGGCAGAGCATTTTGTATTATAAACCCATCTGCACTGTAAACTTCTGAGTTTTTTATCCATTTCTATTTACTTTGCTCCTCAGTTCAAATGAAGAGTGTTTTCACCTCAGCAATGCATGGATCACGTGGACCGTCCTTCAGGCTGTCAGTCACAGGAAAGATACACATATGCCCAGAGTATACATGTGTGCTTCTTCACAGTGTTATTTGGGGAAAATATGTTGCATGTTCTCCTGGCTCTCCTAGTTTTACATCTTGAATTAATGCAATTTATTCTAATTTATGACAACTGTTTGAAAGACTCATTCTCCACTTTCCCATGTATAAAGAGGTTATTTACATGGAAGTGGAGCACAGTAGGAAAAGGAATTGATTTGAAAAATGAGATTGATTCAGGTAGGGAAACTGAGTGGACTCTGTGTTCTTTTGAGTCAGCACTGTGCACCAGGGCTGGTGGTTGAGGGCATCTCTTGTAACATGTTCTTTCTGCCTCTTTAGAAACAAGAATAAATTTATGGAGAGAAATTTTCCCTGCTTCTTAAAAAAGCCTTATACAATCGAGCTAATTGCCTCCCCTCCTCTCTTGTTCTCTATTCTTGTATTTATATAGCAGCTATCACAATAGTACCTACACACACTGATAAGAGAGCTAGTTAAAAAGTGGCGGAAAGCCTGGAGCAAGGGGAAAGAAATGTTGCTCTTCCTAGGGCAAGAGTCCGTTCAGGTCAAAAGTCAACAAGAGGAACTGTCCTTATTGGACCCAAGCATTGCCTCAGGCACAGCAGGGTTTTAAGGAATCCTTGCTCATCTTCATCACTAGTGTCCATTCTTCTCAAATTCCTTGTTTAAAACAATATCCTCTCCCACAGTGCTCCACCTTCTTCTATTCTTCCTGTTGGGGGCTCTCTTCTGAAAGGACCAAATAGTGGAAAAGGAGTCTCCACAGAGAGGAGTGAGGAGACTGCAGGAGCAGGGGAACCGCCAGTTGTCCATTGGAACACTCATGAAATTCCATTTCCTGCTGACTTGTGGCATTTCCCTTGACAATTCATTCTATTTTGTGAATTTGTATAAACACAGCTACTAACCTGGAAAGTCACAAGTCACAAACCGAGAACTTACTATGTTCCAGATATGGTTCTCAATCATATGTGCATGTGTGTATATGCAAATTATTTAATCCTTATAGCTTTTATATATAACTTTTTAAATGCAACTTTCCCCACTTACTAACTTAGTGAGGATTGTTATTTGAACCCTGAGTCATCTCATTCCCACATGTATGGTTTTCACAACTGCTCAGTTCTGGCTTGCAGTCATTTTAGTCTGAAGAACGCTTTGAAGTGTTAATGGGTTAATTGGCAAATGGTGAGATTTGTGAAGGATTGGATCATGAGGGCACTAGCCTAACGGGTAGATTCCTAATTTGATGGCATTGGAAAGTTGTTGAAAGTAGGAGGTCTGGCCTGGCTGGAGGAAGTGGGTCATTGGAGGCGGGACTTTAAAGGTCAGCAAATTCCTGTCTTATGCTTTCTGTTTCCTGGCACTTCCTGTGAGTTGCTGTGTTCCAATGTTCCCTGCCATGTCACTACAGGGATGAAAATGAATCACCATACCACCACACAGAAACCGTGGCACCCAATGGTTATGCAGAAAAACTTCTGAAGCTAGGAACCAGAACAATCCCCTCCTCCCTTACTGTGACTCCTCAGGTCACAAGGATGAAAAGAAGCAGATGACCAGCACAGGCTTCTTCTTCAAAAACAAGCATATAAGTCTCCCAGGGATTCAGAAATCAGACCTAGAAATACAATGTGAAGGTCTGGTTTCTGGTTGGTCTAAGGAGAGAGGGTCGCTTTGGCCCACAGTTTGAGGGTGTGGTCTGCCATGACAAGGAAGTCAGAGCAGCAGGGGCTTGAAGCTCCCTACCTGTTAGGGAGCAGAAACATGCTCAGTTTGCTTCCCTCCTTTTCAAAAAACAAAAAACAAACAAACAAAAAACCAAAGACTTTTTTGCTTAACAGAAATGTTGCTTCTTTCATATCTTGTTTGTTTAGAGCTTTATATCATATTTTTTCTTTTTTAATTTTATTATTTATTTTTTACTTTTATGATCTTTGTGGATTTCACACCATGCATTCCGATCCCACTTACCTCCCTGTCCCCTCCATCTGCCCTCTGCCCTTGCAACCTCTCTCCCCCAAATCAAAAGCAAATTTAAAAACAAAAACAAAAACAAACAAAAATAAAAGCAACAATAACTAAAAAAGAATCTTGTCGTGGAAGCTCTACTGTGGACCGTTGAATCACACAGTTTACCCTTTAGTCCATTCATCTTTACTTGCAAGTGTTCATTACCATGAGTCATTGATCTGGCTTGAGGCCTGTGTTTTCTGCTACACCACCAATAATGGGCTCTCACTGGGGCTCCTCTTGGATATCCCATGGCTGTCCTGTGCTGTGGAGATGCTTCTATTTTGGACTTGTAGGTTCATTCCCTTCACATGCTCCAACAATTCATAGATTTGGTGGATATTGGGGTGGACCAATGCGTAGCCCTGGTTCTGGGACTGGGTGGTAGCTGGGTAGGTCAGCTTCCTAGTTTTCTCTCTCTCTTGTCATCACTACTCAGGATTGCTCTCCAGCACTACCTCTGCTAGCTCACCCAATGCAGCCTACAGTGAGGTGCCGGGCCAGTTCTCCCGCTCTTGGGCCCTCAGATGCTGGGGCCAGCGCTACTATTTTGGGCCGGGAAGGTGCAGGGCCCTCTTTCCTGAATTCTTTAGGAGGAAAGCTGGGTGAGGGGTAAGGGGTGAGGGGATGGTGGGGGCATGGGTAGGGGGTTCAGTTCTCCTGCTCTATGCCCTCAGGGCCTGCTCACCTACAAACTCAGCATCAGGGTGAGCTCCAGTGTGTTGTAGCTGGTGTAAGGCAGAGCTGGTTCTCTCACTCTTGGGACCCCTGGGGGCCAGCTCTCTCATCTGCCACAGGTGGCAAGGGGCAGAGTGGTGAGGGCATCTTTCCCTCACCCATGCCACAGCATGGCAGAGGAGGAAGGCGGGGTCAGCTCTCCTGCTCTCACATCCTCAGGGCAGGCTCACCTACATCCATTCAAGGGTCAGCTCTAGTGTGCTGCCCAGACAGGAAGCAGAGGCTGCTTTCTCTTGTACTGCAGCCGGTGAGGGTCAGGGCTAACTCTCCTACTCTTGTGACCCCAGGGTCAGCTCTCTCACCTGCCATTAAGTCAAAGAAAGAAGAAGGAAAGAAGGGAAGGAAGGAAGGAAGGAAGGAAGGAAGGAAGGAAGGAAGGAAGGAAGGGAGGGAGGAAGGGAGGAAGGAAGGAAGGATGGAAGGAAAGAAGGCCAGAAAACAGAATTCTGTGCTGGAATGAAATGGGACACAAGAAGACATAGGCCCCATGATGAGCTAATAAGAAGGGCATTCACTAATGTCAGTAAATTGTTGAATATGCACATGGGAGGCATTTATTCAACTGTATTTGTGAAATCTGTTTCCCCATTATATAAGCTATATGAAGATGATATATATACAGGAACCTTGGGGCTGAGGGAACTCAGGCTTAGAGAGGAAAATGTCTTGCTCTGAGTCACCCAGTTCTTGTAGGCAGATCAAAGACTCCATGGCTGGGTCCAAACCTTTCCACATCCTTGTGGCACACGACTCTGAAGTTTATGCAAGCAGCTGGTGGGAACACAGCTCCCAGCTCTAAGTGTGCCATGTGGTTTTGCTCCCAGCCTCCTCCTCCTGCCTCACCCTGACTCATCAGCACACACAGACATGGGGTAGTCCTTCCATTTCTGTTCTGTGCCCGTCACTACCCTTCAGGCTGGGGACCTGGAATCTGAGCAAATATCCGTGTTCAGATGTGAGAGATCTGTGCCTTCCTGAAGCTGAGTGTCACATGGGTGGTACACGTGGGTAAGCACGAGGCTAGCAGCTGGGTGGACCAGTCGCTTTTGTGTTGCTATGGTAACAATACCTAACAGCAACAGCTTACGGAGAGGAGGGCTTATTTTGATTCACATTTAGAAGTATCAGTTCACCACGGGCAAGAAGGCATGGTGTTCATGGCAGTGGGGAATGTGGCATTCTCACTCCGTGGCTGACCAGGAAGCTGAGAGTTGTGAGCTACAGCCCACAAAGAGCTGCCCTTAGTAATGGCTTCTACCAAGTAGGCCTCACCTTCTAAAGGCTCTTCAGTCTTCCCAGACATTGCCAACAGCTGGAAAATGAAAAGGACTATGGGGGCATTTCACACAAGGGATGGAGGCTAAAGTATGTTGGCCATTTCATGACCTAGTTTAGGTAGTTGCATGGAGCGTTGAGACTGCTAGAGGACAGCATAAAGAAAATACTTCCTGGGCTAGGTATTGTCAGGGAATCTCTGAAAAGGACTGCAATCACTCATTAAAAAATGCCACATGTGGACAAATGAGACCACAATAAAGTAAAAAAGTCTTCTCAATGAGTTTGCGGAGATGGCACAGGGGTAAGATGAAAGGATAGGACAAGGGTTTGAGTCTAGAGACGCCACGGAAAGTCACATGTACACATCTTAATCCTATGGGTTTGAGTCTAGAGACACCACAGAAAGTCACGTGTGCTAGTGCACATCTTAAGCCTAGTGTTCCTTCAGTGATTTGGGAGGTCAAGACAGAGTCTTCTAATGGGGGGAGGGGTGGCGCTGTTTGACTGGAATAAGCATTGTCAAGTAACAGAGAGATTCTGTCTCAAATAAGGGGAAAGGTGAGCACTGACACCCGAAGAGGTTGACCTCTGGCCTCTACTCCTATCTGTGGCATTCATGTACCCACACTCCCGCACACATTCAGGAACACACATAACATAACACACACACACACACACACTCACACACACACACTTTTGTAGAAAATGAAAAGAATCAGCAAAATGAAGAGGCAGCCTATAGAATGGAAAAAAACATCTCACCAGGGAGTTAATATCTAAGATATATAAAGAACTAAACAAACAAGCAAACAAACAAACATAATCTATAAATCAAAAATTATCCAAAGAATAATTGGTCAAATGGATTAAACAGATAATTTCCAAAAGAAGAAAGTTCAACCTCCTTAGCTATTGGAGAAATATAAATTAAAACCACTGTGAGATTCCCTCTCAGCTCAGTGAGTATAGTTCTCACATATAGCTCACATATACATATGTGTGTGTGCATGTAACAATAATAATCAAAAAAAGAGGCTATCAACGTGAGAGTGGGGGGCTATGGGAGGGTGCTGGGGAGAGTATGTAAGAGAAGCAGGAGGGAGAGAGTGATGTGATTCCATTTCAACTAAAAACGTAATAAAATAAACAAATGATGGGAAGGATGTGTTTAAAAGAAGAACCCTTATATTATCAGTTGGGATGTAAATTGGCTATGCCACTATAGAAATAAATCAACACTGTGGTGGTTCCTCAAAAGAAAGGAAGAAAGATAGAGAAAAAGACAAGCAAATAAAACCATATGCCTCAGCAGTTACTGTTGCTTCTGGGCATACATCTAAAGGCATTTAAGTCAGTATGTGAGAGCTATGATTGTGGCTGCATTATTCACAGTAGCCAAGAAATGGAAACAGCATAGACGCTCACCAATAGATGAATGGGTGACTTATATATGTTACACATATACAATGGAGTTTTATTCAGGTATGAAGAAGAGTTAAGTCTTAACATCTGCATGAAAATTGATGCTTTATCTTGTATGTCGACTCTAGGTTTATGAGATTTTTTTTATACACACATACACAAACACACAGGTATGTATTGAAAATAAGTGAGGTACTGTGAGGAAAGAGGAAAATTCTAAGGGGAATAGGGTATTATTTTTGTAATTTTCTTATATTATGTACTTGATATAAATATGTATCATGCAGATAGACGGGGGATGATTCGTGAATGAGCAGTTATGGGAAAAGACAGAGGTGGGAATGAATACAAGAAAAGTACAATGATACAAACATATACCCTGAAGTGTGAACTCAAAGGAAAAGAAGAAGCCAGGACTCTGCAGCTGTGGTGATGGATGCCGAAGAGGATAGCCTTCAGTCATCAGACAAGTGCTGTGTACCGGATACTTGCTTCATTTACATAAGCAAGATAAAACAGCATTGGTGAATACATTGCCCCAAATCTCAAAACAAGTGACAGCTGGTTTAATTTGCTGTCAATGGGACTCCAGCCCTGACTACTCTCCGTTACAACACAGGACCTACTTCAAGGTCTCTAAGGGATAACTCGGAAGGCTACCTTCAGTCTCCCATTTCGAATCATTCAGGACTTCACTGTGCTGTTCAGAATGTGCCCAATCCCCTGATCACCTCCTTCTGCTTTCCTGGGGCAAGGTCCTCTTTCACTTGGGACTGTTTCTCACCCTTCTCCCCAGCTCTCTGTTTCTTCCCTTCTCATCACGCATCTCTTACTAACAGACCCCATCTCGAGCAGAACAATCATTCTACCTGTCCAGTTCAGGAACACGGGGCTTATTCTTTCCATTTCGATGACTGTCAGCATTGCAAATTTCCCAATGCCTGGTGTTCCTCTCTTAAAGTATTTTTCAGCAGGTCTCTTTATTACAGGTAGAGTTAAAGAAAGAATTACTCCTTGCTTACACCTTTTGCATTAACCAGCCTTCCTTTGCTGTGACAGAATACCCATGATGGGTATCCTATCAGTTGGCAACTTGATAAGACATAGAGTCACCTGGGAAAAGAGCCTCTGGGCATTCCTGTGGGAGATTATCTTGATCAGGTTACTTGAGATGGGAAAACCCACCTACTGTGAGTGCCATTGTTCCCTAGTCTGGGTTTCTGAACTGTATAAACATACGAAAGTGAGCTGGTTATATGAATTCATCATCTTTGCTTCATGACTTTGGGTACCTGAGAAAAGCTGCCTCTTTTTCTACTGCTATGACTTCCTCCATGGTGGACTGTAATGTTGAACTGTGAGTGCAAAGCAACTGCTCCTTCCTTATGCTGCTTTTGTTAGGGGATTTTATCACAACCGTTGGAAAGACAACTAAGATAATACTGAACACACAAGAGGAGAAAACAGATTATTTCGGCTCGGGTTTTCATAGGTGTCAGTCTATTTGAAGTTTGTTCCACTTTTCCTGGGCCTGTGATGAGACAGTGTGGCACAGTGGACGTTATAGTAGAACAGAGATGTTCACTTTGGGGGGGGGTGGAAGGAAAGGGGAGGGGAAGGGAAGGAAGGGGAGGAGAGAGAGAAACCCATCTTCAAAGGTACAGGCACAGTACACAGTGACCTACTTCCGCCAATGAGGACCTACATTCTAATAGCCCCCTTTGATTTTGAACACATCAATGGGCAGACCCCTTGGTAAGTCAGTGATCTGTAATTCAATTACTTCTCCATGGTCTCACCAGCTAGAGACTAAGCCTTCATCACCAGCGTCTGCGAAGGATGTTTTATATCCACACCATAACAATATAAAAGGAATTCGACTAGTTGTACCTCTGACCATCTGATAGATCTCCTTGACTGTTGATCTGACTTTGCCATTTTCCTGTTTAGATGTTTTAGTGGAGCCTGTAAAAATGGTTCGATGGGTAAAAGTCCTTGCTATGAAGCCTGACAACCTGTGTTCAGTTCCTGGAACCCAGGTGGGAGGGGAGAAGTAGCTCCACAAATTTATTCTCTTACTGCCACATGCATATTTGCACTTATATATTTATTATATAGCATACATGCATGACCACACACACACATCATATACTCACATAAAATAATAATAAATTTAAAAATATGGATTCCTTACTAATAACTGGGCAAAATACAATTTTCCAAAAATAGTTTGTAAGTACCTCTAATTGGGAGACCAGATAAATCTCAAACCTTATTTCCTCCTGCTAGTTAATGGGAAACACCCACATTTATTGGGTAAATGAATGAACTGATGAATGTAACTTGTTTAAACTTACCCATTTAAAGGAATTAGAGGTGAATGTGCAATAAATTCTCTTTTTTCCAGTTTCACTAACCTAATGTAGCTAGCGATACAATATTCATAAAGTCAAAACATTAATACTGACCAATCAGAATGTGTGCAGGCTATAAGCCATCTTGTCATGCACACCATTGATCCTGGCTGAACTTTCCTTTAGTGAGTAGGTCTTCATTAGAGAAAAAAAAAATCCCCCGAGGTGCAGACAGAACTGCCTCTGCTCATAATTATCTGACACTGGACACTGTCCTAGAAGCCCCCTCAAGCTCCAGGGAGTTTTATCTCCGAGGCAGGTTACAGACAATGAAGAAAGATAGAAGGTTCAAAGAAAGAGCCTATCTCCATATAATGTCTGGCTAGGGGTCTCTGCACCTGCTCCCATCAACTCTTTGCTTAGTGGTTATTGTTGCTTTATTCCATGATAATGGGCAACAAGTTGATGTCTTTACCTTTGATTGAACTGTCATGTCTGAACTGTTTTTCACAACCACTCTGCAGTGGAGAGATGTGGGGAAATGTGTTTGTCTTTCTGGGTCTGGGTTAGCTCACTTAGGATGTTTTTTTTCTAGTTCCATCTTTTTGCCGGCAAACTTCATGATGTCATTCAGGTGCCTCCCCTTGGGCTCAGCGAACTCTGTGGAAAAGGGGGAGGAAAGACTGTAGGAATCAGAGGGGATAGTGGACATCAGAGAAAACGTGTCCCACTGCATCAACTAAGCAGGGATCACATGGGTTTGCAGAAACTGAAGTGGCAATCCCAGGGCCTGCATGGGTCTGCACCATGTCCTCTGCATTTATGTTATGGTTGTTAGCTTTGTGTTTTTGTGGACTTGTAACAGTGGGAGCAGCTGTGTCTCTGACTCTTTTGCCTGCTCTTCTGACCCTTTTCCTCCTATTGGGTTGCCTTGTCCAGCCTCAATATGAGGATTTTTGCCTTGACTTATTGTATCCTGTTTTGTGGTGTTTGGTTGTTGTCTCTTGGAGATCTTTTTTTCTGAAGAGAAATGGAGGGAGAGCGGATTGGGGGAGAAGGGAAGTGAGGGGCAGCTGGAAGGAGTGGAGGAAGGAGAAACTGTGGTCGGGGTGCATGAGAGAGGAATCTATTTTCATTAAAAAGAAAAGGAGGAGAAGGAGGAGGAGGAGGAGGAGGAGGAGGAGGAGGAGAAGGAGAAGGAGAAGAAAGAAGAAACAGGGTGGTGGGGGAAAGGAGCCAGCTGTAAGAGGTGAAAGGCCCAGACTTTCTGTCCATCTGACTCAGAACACCACCTTTGACATCTGCTCATCCTTCAGGGTCCTGTGGGAAGACCTCGGTAGACATATGCATAGAATACATAGAATGCTCTCCTCTTTCTGATCCCAGCTGTTGGTTAGATGGCCACTTTCTACCGATTCTCTCTCTCTCTCTCTCTCTCTCTCTCTCTCTCTCTCTCTC
>CABHPQ010168471.1:0-27380 GCA_902168405.1 Peromyscus aztecus | reverse complement strand
GTCTCCTCTGTTCCCCTCTCTGAAAACCATCTCTGTTCCTTAACTGAACAAAACTATAATCTGCCCCACATGTTTAACTCATTCATTTAGTACACTTTCATAGCTAAGAATTAGTATTGCTTTGATTATTCATTTTCTCAAAAACAAAATTATACCAAGCCAAAGAATTTCTTGTTACATGCGGGGGAGGGGCTTAAAAGCTTATTTTCTAAAGTGACGAGGAACTGTAACAACCGAAAGAAAAACCCTCCTGTGGTCTGAGAACGTAAATCAGTTTCAGAAAGGGCAAATGAAAGGAAAGCCTGCTGTTAAAAACAAGAAAGAGGAGGGGACTTAGGGACCAAAGGTGGAAAAGGGAAAATATCACAATAGCAAGAAAAATATCTAGAAAAATACATGAGAATCCAGAACTGTTTCTCTGGTCCATGGCCTAGACTCAGGTGTAACTACAGCACAGTCCAAAAATGTTCTGAAGTGCACACTGTGCCACTTTATAGTCTTATTTCAGTCAGTTGAGAATGTTATAAAACTGATGCTGAGGACATAAAGTGATATAAATGACATATTTGATAAATGATATAAAAACTGATGCTGGTGGTAGCCTGACTGTGCTTCCTTTCATGTACAAAGCATCTTCTTTTGGGGGAACATTCTTATATTTTGCCACCTTCCCTTTTTCTAGCTACTGTGTGACACCTAAAGCCAAAAGCAAAAGGTAGAAGAAAAGCAAAAAAGTGAACTCATGCCCAGAAAGCTTCAAAAGGATTTGGATTCCGTTTACCACAGAAAGAAGTCTTAGCTCGTCTCCTGTTGTATGTACATCTGCTTTTTCATCCCCAACAAGCACAGCAGAATAAGCCCCACCTTATGTGGTGGAAGTAATGAACAGCAGAAACCTCCTTTGTGCTGCTGGATATGAATGCTAATGTTTAAGAGTTAAATATAGCACAAAGCAAGTGTGTCGGAAGGGGAAAAATGCACAGAAGCCACTAGCTTTACCCTGTGAGGGGCTGGGTCGGCGAGGCAAAAGGTAATCCTTGAATACCAGAATGAACTGAAGAAGTGCTAGGCTGGTAAGAGGAGATAGGATAGATACATGGAACTCAGTCACATTGACCTAATGTACCCAACACCAAAAGAAATGCATGAATATCACATTACCTCTTGGGTACGGACGAGGTGTCTAGAATAATGACACAGACCACGTGCTGATTAATAAGTTGGGTCAATAGGAAAGATGTCCCCTCCTGTTAAGTTTCTAGTAAATGCAGTGAGTCATCATATGTATAAATTCTACTATTCTACCTAGCTCCCATTGCCTAACTGTGAGACACCACTGTGAAGACTTCTAGAAGAAATGCTTCATGGGTATGTTAGCTATTTTTATTACCACAGTGACAAAACACCTGGAGAATGCACCCAGGAAGGAAGGAAGCCTTCTCAACACATGATGAGAACTCTTTCAGGGTTTGCGATACTCGATGTTAGCTAAAACCAAAGGCTACATATGGTCTGTCACTTACTACCTGCTGACAATACCCAAGACAGTTCATCTCTTAGTCTCTATGAATTCAGTGCTCTTATAAAAAAGAAATCAGAGTTTCCACTCTATGTCTTGCATATGGGCATAAGCATTTTGGAAAATGGTTTGATCAGTATAGCCCATCTCGGTGAGGAAAGCACTGTAGGCTGTGTGTGAGGGAGCTGGTCATCCTCTGCTTGAAGTCAGGAATAGGGGCAACATGGATACTGGTGCTCATGTGTCCTTACCTTTTTCTTTAGTCTGAACCCTCAGCCATGGGAAGAAACCACCCACTTTAGTTTAATTTAGTACTACGTCCCATTCACAAATGTATTAAATGTGGTAACTGACTAGCCTGTACACCACGTTCACCTATGCCGTGGAACTTGCTGTGGAGAGCCCTCACTGTTTCTCCATAAACTAGAGTAACTGACTGAATCTTTGCCTGAGTACAACTTGGTTTCAGGAGCCACCACCCCTTCAGCTAATAGATCTGTCCCCAGGGCTTAGGACAATCATTGACACTCAGGAAATGCTCAGAAAATTTTTGCTAAATGAGCAAGATTATGTCCAGGTAAATGAATGCTTTAACATGTCTTAAAATGCCACAACAGATGATAACTCTTCCAGCATTTGCAATACTGAATGTTAACTAAAACCGAAAGGCTACATACGGCCTGTCAGTTACTACCTGTTAACCACACCCAAGTCAGTTCATCTCTTAATCTCTGTGAGTTCAGTGCTCTTGTAAAAAAGAAATCAGAGTTACTACCCTACATCTTTCATATAGGCATCATGAAAATTGAAAAGTTAGTGCTCGGATGGATGTGGTAATACTTAAATCTAACCCAAGCATTCCAGATGCTGAGACATGAGTGAATTCGAAGTTAGCTTGGGCTGCATAGAAAGATCTTGTCTCAACACTAAGAAAGGAAACAAAACAAAACAAAACAAAACAGACCTGGAGCAGGCACTGCGTTATTGGCACAGTAATGGAGAAAGAGTAAGTGGCCAACAAATCCTAAACGTCTTGAAACTGGGTTTGAGTTTTTAGTACACAAAGCAAAAGGTGAGAGCTTTTCCCCAAAGTCAGAGTAGGTACAAAAATCTTTTGCTGAAGTTTAGTTAGCCAGCTATTATTCAACAGAAATGAAACACTTCAATAAGTTCTCCCATCAAACTAGATTTTGTTAGGTAATGAGAACTGAGGACGGTATAGTCATTTCAAAGGAAATCAAGTTGGTAACTACTATTTAAAGAAAAAAAAATCAATGAAGAAAAGACACAGGATCCAAATTGAGGCTGTGATCTGACGTGAGCTTTGGCTCAAGACATCGAGACAAGGATATCGAAGAGAATAAGCATGAATGTGTCTCCTTCATTGAGGACAGATTGCTCATGTGTCTGGAAAGTTGAAGGCCTGACGCCCAGAAAAGAATGTCAAAGCTCATGGTGGATCCCAGAAACCCAGTGGTGGTGACAAGAGGTATGCAAAGGAGGTGCTGTTTGGGGCTTGAAGATGTCTTCTCGGTTGCAGGTCACAAAGTTTCCCTAAGGGAATAACAAAGCGGGAGATTACCATGAGGTAAGGAAGTTGAAATGTAGGGATGGCACTATTCCTAGAAGAAAGACAGATCAGAGGCCAGGGAAAAGCATGAGGTACGCATGCTTTAAATCCAAACCACTTTCTGGAGAATTGAAACAGACATTGGGGAGCGAGCACCTCAATACAGCAAGTCTGTAGGGCCACAGAATTTATTCTGCTCCTAGGTTCACAGCATCCTTGATCGATTCCAAGTCATATGCGGTGAGATTGACAGTGTCCCTACGCAGTCTGCCTTTACACTACTGGCTCAGAAAGTTAAGCTAACTACAGAGACAGGAGACACAGAAACTCGGCAGGAGCTGACAAGAATACTGTGTAGAAGAACTAAAAGCAAGAGAGGCAGGAGGAAAAGGAGGAGGCAGGGGAAGAGGAGGAGGAGAAGAACAATAACAAAACAACAGCGTGAACCCCAGAAAAGAACACTAAACTTAAACGTAGAATGAATGACATTCCTCCAACTCAGGAAAGTTTATCTGAGGCAAAACTAGTTGATCCAGTGATGTTAACAGACAGTAGACCTGAGAAAGGTAGAGAAAAGTAAGTCACCCCCTTTCCACACCTGGGTCTTTGGGTGCTGATCTAAGAGGTTGGAGTGTCCATATCAGAACTAGGTTCCTGAAACTGCCTCTGTAAGGCCTTAAGGTGGTGGTTCTCAACCTTCCTAATGCTGCCACCCTTTTAAACAGTTCTTCAAGTTGTGGTGACCCCCCAACCATAAAAATAATTTCTGCAGACGAATTTCTAAACAGTCTTCTTTTTTTGGGGGGGGGGGGTTCGAGACAGGGTTTCTCTGTGTAGCTTTGCGCCTTTCCTGGAACTCACTTGGTAGCCCAGGCTGGCCTCGAACTCACAGAGATCCGCCTGCCTCTGATTAAAGGCGTGCGCCACCACCGCCCGGCTCTAAACAGTCTTATTAAATAAGAAACACAGAGCCAAATACAGAGGTAATAGCCAAAGAGATCAGAGAACTACCTTATCACCTCTCCACCACTGCTTCCCCAGAGTTTCTGTCTAACTTGTGTTTTTAATTGCCCTTCTGTTTTGCCTTCTCATTGGCTCTAAGCCCAGCCACATGACTTCCTTGTCACTGCCTGTCTATATAGACCTCCAGGTCTCTATGGTTGATACTGGGATTAAAGGCTCATGTCAACACGCTTGGCTGTGTCCTTGGCCACACAGAGACTCTGTTTGTCATGTGATCGGATTAAGGGTGTGTGCTACCACCACCTGACTCCTGTTTATGGCTATGTGACCTCGCTATGTGACCTCTGATCTCCAGGCAAACTTTATTTATTAACATACAAATAAAACCACATTTCAATACAATTAAAAGAGCACCACAAATTTCATTGTTACTTCATAACTGTAATTTGCTATATATGACCCACCAAAGGGGTCTCGACCCACAGGTTGAGAACTGCTGCATTAAAGGGCTGTTAAAAAGGAAACTGATGCTAAGACTTACCTGAGGCAAGCTTCTGGAGGGCAGAAGGCAGGCGCCAACAGTAAAAGGAGGAGAAGCACCACTGAGGTCCATGAGCACAGCCCAAAGGCACAGTGCGTCAATGGTCGGCTGCTGGGTGACTGCCACCGGAGAGATTCGGGTCTCACGGTGGAAGTGCAGGACAGTCTTGATGTGGGAAAGATTTTGAGTCTAGGGTGTGGGCTTTGTGATCAAAACTTTACAAAAGGTTCTGGGATGGTAAAGGGCCATGAGAGCACGGGATTTGTGTTCTCTGGTGTTGGCACTGTTTTCGCACCAACTTTATACAACTGTGCTGCCGCTGCTTCGTTTAACTGAATCTTTACTCTTTCCCTTGTTGGAATTCTGCAGATATAGACACTAATTAGAATGGCTTGCAGTCCGAGGTACTCTCCCATCCCAGGGTCTCGCCTTCCCGCATGGCTTCAGGCGATCTCAGATGCCAGCACTGAGGAAGGAGGTAAAGAAGAGTAAGGGTGTCTGTGACGTGCGAGATGTCAGGAACACGGCTCACGCATGTCACTCCCGTGTGTGCCACTTGCTGGGAATTATCATTTTTGATCTCCGCTTTGCCAAATGTTTGAGATCCAGGAACCCAAGATTGGTGGCCAGCCTGCAGGCCCGTGTTTGAATGTAGGAAAAGCTCAGGAATACATAGAATAGTTCTAATAATGTCAGGGAAACTTTAACAAACATAAGATGAAAACTGGAATGCAAACATCCACAATCAGTCTTGAATTTGTTAAATTCCACTAAAATAAAGATTCATAATCAGTCTTCAATTTAGTAAGTCTGACTACAATAAAGAACAAACCAGTGAAATGTCACATTCGAAAACTAGACTAGGGAAGAAATAAGTGACTAAGAAATACCTTTAAAAATGTCCATTGTCCCTAGCAATTAGAGAACGAAAATCAAAGCAAGGTTGAGATTTCATCTTACTCCAGTAAGAATGGCGAAGATCAACAGAACAGTGCACAGCAAATGCTGGGGAGGATGTCGGGTAAAGGGACATTTACTTTTTGCTATCGTTTGCTATCAGAGAGATTATAACTGGCCTCACCACTCTGGAAATCAGTGTGGAGAGTTCTCAAAAAGCTACAACTAAATCTCCCGTAGGACCCAGCTACAACACTACTTGGCATATGCCCAGAGGACTTGGCGTCCTTTGCTGACACTTGCTCAGCCATGCTCATTGGCACTCTATTCACAATATGTAGGAAATAGAAACAACCTAAAATGGCCCTCAGTGAACAAATGGATAATGAAAATGCTACTGTGGAGTACTGTAAAGAAAAGTGACATCATAAAATTTGCTGGCCGATGAATAGAACCAGAAAAGCTTATAGGAAGTGAGGGAACCCAGACCCAGACAGTCAAATATCACATGTCCTTTCTCTTGCGTGGATCCAAACTCCAAACGTTCCAAGGTGAGTTTATAATCTGGAGTAACCACAGGAACCGAGGCAGTAAAAATGGGACTAGGGAAGAAGGAGCAATGCAGAGGGGAATCATATAAGTCATTTGAGGGGGGAAGAGAAAAGTGGGCAGAAGGGTGCCTCATGTAGGAGCAGAGGAGGAAAGTAAATACAGAAGGAGCGGGAAGGAGGGAGGTAAAGAAGAGTAAGGGTGTCTGGAAACGTCAGAAGGGATCATATTGTCATCTACTTTACCGAAGTTACATATAATACGTGTAAGTCTGCATGCATACACACACACACACACACACACACACACACACACACACACACACACACACAGTTTGTTTTTTTTAATTTAAAATAGAATTTTTATGTATTCTATCTTGATTAAGGTTCCCCTCCCTTACTCCTCCCAGTTCCTCCCCACCTCCCCTGCCATCCAAATCTACCCCCTTTGTGTCTAAGAGATAATAATATAACAAAATAAAGTAAAATAAAATGTAATAATATAAAACAGAACACATCGGAACAGGACACAACTAAGAAACAGAAGGAAAAGAGCCCAAGAAAAGGCACAAGAAACAGATACAGATGCAGAGACTCACTCATTTGAATATCCAGGAACCCCACAAAAACACTAAACTGGAAGCCATACTCAAAGGATCTGTAGGGGGGAGAAAGGATAAAAATTTAGATTTTTTTGTATTACTTAAAATAATTTTTAAATTTAAATATATTTTGATCATATTCTCCTTTCAGATCCTCTTCCTCTCCCCACCTACCCAACTGTAAGTTTGTTCCAAAACACAAACACAATCTCAATATAACAACACCCCCAAAATATGAAAACAAAATAAAACACCGCCCCCCAAAAAAACAAAATCACCCAACTGTAACCAAATAAAAAACTGTGGAGTTCAATATCTGTTGATCACCCGTTCCTGAACATGAGTTCTGCCCTGGAGTGGTTGATGTACCCATTGTCACTCCATTGTACAAAGCTGATTTTTCCCTCTTCTAACAGGTTTGTATGACATGTCAGTTAACCTTTACCCTAGTGGCTAGGTTTTCATTAATTAATTAATTCATTCATTCATTCATTCATTCATTCATTCATTTCTTTAAAAAATACAACAAAATAAAATATAATAAGATAGAACAAAAAAAAATCACATCAAATCTGGACAAGACAAACCAACTGAATATAAAAAGCCCAAGAGAAAGCGTAGGAATCGGAGACCGACTAGTTCATATACTCAGGAATCCCATGAAAACACTAAACTTAAGCCATGTTATATGCTCAGAGGGCCTGCACAGATGCATGCAGGCCCTGTGCATGGTGCTTCTGTCTCTAAGTTCATCTGAGCTTTGCTCATGGTGATTGACAGGGCTTGTTTTCCTGGTGTCCCCCATGCCCTTTGCCTGCTATGTTCTTTCTGCCTCCTCTTCCACAGGGTCC
This sequence comes from Peromyscus aztecus, assembly GCA_902168405.1. Lineage (NCBI taxonomy): Eukaryota > Metazoa > Chordata > Mammalia > Rodentia > Cricetidae > Peromyscus > Peromyscus aztecus. The sequence goes on along the minus strand of CABHPQ010168471.1, from coordinate 19,889 downwards.
CTGAGCTCGGAGGGAAGGGTTTTGATGAAGACATCCCATTTAAGGCTTAATGTTCCAAGGTCTCTCACTTTCTCCATAATGTCTGCCTGTGGGTCTCTGTATTTGTTTCCATCTACTGCAAGAGGAAGCTTCTCTGATAATGGCTGAACAGTGCACTAATCTCTTTAATCAGAATTTCAGTAGGAGTCATGTAGCAGGAATCCTAAATGGTCTTATAATAAAAACCCGAAGCCAGATCTTGGGGTGAATGCTGAAAGATCAGAGGAAACAAGCCACAGCCACTTCTCACCTCGCCAACTCCACGAATCCTCTGACTGAATGCTTCTGAGTCCTCAGCCAAAAGCTCCCTAGCTCCTGTCTCCTCACGCCTCATATGCCTTTCTCCGCTCAACCATTTCACTTCCTGTCTCAACTTTCCTAGTGCTGGGATTAATGGCATGTGTGCTTTCCAAATACTGGGATTAAAGGTGTGTGCCACCACTGCCTGGCTCTGTTTCTCTCCTAGACTGGATCAATCTCATGTAATCCAGGGTGGCTCTGAGCTCACAGAGATCCAGAAAGATCTCTGTTTCCGAGTGCTAGGAGTAAAGGTGTGTACCACCACTGCCTGATCTCTATGTTTAACTCTGTGGCTGGCTCTGTCCTCTGATCTTCAGGCAATTTCTTAGATTACAAATACCACCACAGAGTCATATTATCACTACTTTTTTTTTCTTTTTTTAGACCAGTATTGATTGTTTTGACTCTAGGTCCCTAGGCTATCTAGTCTCAGGCTCTTGGTCACCTGAGCAGTGACAGTCACTCCCTCATAGGTGTGCCTAGAGGCCGGTCCCTAGGTCACTCGAGTTCTTGTTCAGAGTCAGTATTTGCTATCACATATGCTTATCATGTTGGAGAGAATGTCGGACATGCTTTGTCCTTTATTGTCCCTTCTCTCACACAACAGTAGCAAATCAGACATTGTGTGCAAGATACAAAAAAAAAAATTTAAAAATAAATAAGACATGGAAGCCACTTTTCCATTCTTACCATAGTCCCTTATTTTGCACAGATTTACAATCTTACTTTTTATCACTAAATCATGTAAGCAATTTTATATTATTGATGTAAATAAATGAAGACAGAAACATTTCAAGTATACACGTGGTTTTCTTAACGTTTACTGTAAGAGAGACTCTTACTCTACAGCTCTGCTCCCTGCCCTTAGGTTGCTCATCCACCATGTGGCTGACCTCCTCACACAGCGTGGCTCTCTCTTTCCCTCTCAACCTCCTGTCTATGAATCTACAATAAGAATCTTTAAAACCTAAAAAAAAATAGCAGAGAAAAGAAAGGAAAAAGAAAGACCTTTCCTGAATGCCACAGGAAACTTACCTAGTGCCATTTCAAGGTATGTCTTAACCACTGAAAGGCCTGCTGTGGTTTGCAGGGTAAGAGGTGAATTCATTTGGCTTAAATTGGCTAATTTGACTTAAGAAGTGCAACAGCAATACAATACAAAACAAAATGAAACTCTGTACTCCACCTGACCCTGTCCCCAATTACCACTTCAGTGCTACCGGACTGAGGTAATTCGGTGACAGTTCAGCAAGCAAGCCTCATTTGGCATGTCAGTGAAGAGTCAAAACAACTTCCAATTTCTTTTAATTCTGGGGAGATGGATTTAAGGGACATTCTGCTCTTTTTTTTCACACTGTTGGGCAAATATAACAATAATCATGTCTCTATAATTGCTTCTAACTTTTAAAAAATATTCATTTAAAACATTCATTGTAAAAAATGAATTTCATTATATCTTCATGTATGTGTATGCTATACATTGATCATATAAACTCCTATTCTAGCTTGCTTTTCTTTTTTTGAGACAAGGTTTCTCTGTGTAGCTTTGCGCCTTTCCTGGAGCTCACTTGGTAGCCCAGGCTGGCCTTGAACTCATAGAGATCCGCCTGCCTCTGCCTCCCGAGTGCTGGGATTAAAGGCGTGCGCCACCCCACTACCGCCTCCTACTCCCTACCCCTGGCCTTCTAGCTTGCTTTCTATTGTAGTAAACACCACAGCCAAATGCACCTTGGGGTGGAAAGGATTTGCTTGACTTAACACTGATCACTGAGGGCAGTCAGGGCAGGGACTCCTGGAGCAGGGCAGGAAGAGTGTGTGAACACTGCTTAGTGGCTTGCTTCTCTTGAGTTGCTTAGATTGTTTTTTTTTTTTTTTCCATACAACCCAGAATCACCCAGCCAGACTTGGGCAGGGCCCATTCACATCTGTGATTAATCATGCAAATGCCCCATGCACTTGTCAACAAGACTATCCCATGGAACTGTCTTCTCAGTTGAGGTCCCTCTTCCAAGGTTGTGTCAAGTTGCACACACACACACACACACACACACACACACACACACATTCCAGCACCAACACACCTCTGTGCTGTGGGATGTTCTGTAAGGCAAATGTGTTGCTAATAAAACACTAATTGGCCAGTGGCTAGGCAGGAAGTATAGGCGGGACTAACAGAGAGAATAAAAAGAACAGGAAGGCAGAGGGAGTCTCTGCCAGCCGCCACCAGGACAAGCATCATGTGAAGATGCCGGTAAGCCACGAGCCATGTGGCAAGGTATAGATTTGTAGAAATGGATTAATTTAAGCTATAAGGACAGTTAGCAAGAAGCCTGCCACGGCCATACAGTTTGTAAGCAATGTAAGTCTCTGTGTTTACTTGGTTGGGTCTGAGCGGCTGTGGGACTGGCAGGTGAAAGAGATTTATCCTGACCGTGGGCCAGGCAGGAAAACTTAAGCTACACCTCTGTCAAATAGCGTCTTCCTTCCCCCCAACTCCTCCTTTCTATTGGGACTCTTCTAAAATAGCCCCTCCCACTTTCATGTCTCATTATTATTATTTTTCAAATCTAGATTTCACAGATGAAAGACAGTATGTTGTATTTGTCTTTTGGGATCTAATTTATTTTGGTCTGCATCATGATCTCTAGTTTCATCCATTTTTCTGAAAGTCACATAACTGAGCTCTTATTTATAGATGAAGAAAATTTTGCTTTGGTGTGTCAGAACATTTCCTAGCTTGTGCTTCTAACTTTTGTAAGTACACTTACAGAGCAAGCAACCAAACTCTTGCTGATTTCTATCGAGGACTGAAAATTCTAAGACTCTAATTCTCTTTCAAATGAAGTGAGGCAATCAAAAGTGAACATCTTTAGAATAGGAAGAGCTAATTGTACTAAGGACCCTGTGGGCTTGTACATGATGTTTTGGTTATGTAGCCACCACTGAAAGGCTACAGTAAGTTCTTGTACTAGTTGCCTACTTAATCAACAGAGCCCTTGGAGATGTTATGATGGCAATATGAAAGATGCTCACATTCCAACTGAAAGGTTTTTACCAGCATGCTCTTTGGAGAGTGAGTAGTAGGGAGAAAGAGAGTAGTAGAGGATAATTAGACCAGAAGAAACAGTCTTATAAAGCAGCGATTAAGTTCAGTGGTACAAGAGGTGATAACTTGACTTCTGTTGGCACAGACATAGACTTCAATTAAGCCAGAAAGTTGGGCTGTGTTCAACTTCTTCCTAATCCCTTGAATTTAAATAATCACCATCCTCCTTTACCTGATTCCTAAATTGCTCTTTTTTTCCTTTTCTCTCCTCTCTAGTTCTAAAAGCATCACCTTATTTCAAACATTTTTTTGTGTAATATATTTGTTTCCTTGGCTTCTCTATGTCTCTCCCTCTGTGTTTCTCTCTCTCTCTCTCTCTCTCTCTCTCTCTCTCTCTCTCTCTCTCTCTCTCCACACACATACATACACACAACTTACTTGTATTGGTACAAGTTTTCTATAGTTTCTTTCAGATTTTGTTAACCATTTGATTTTAAAACAATAATAAAAATAACAATAACAGCAACAAACCAAAAAATAGCCTTACCAGTTTCCTGTTACTTAACGGGCCAAGTCCAATTTTACAGAAATTTCTGGTAAGTTCACATCTTGGGCCCTAACCTAACCTTACAGATTAGGCTCACCTTCCTTCACAGAACCGCTCACCTTCCTTCACAGAACCACTCCACAACCACATGCTTTTAGAACATTAGCCAGAAGCAAACAAACAAAAGCCATTGCAGTTCTCTGAACTTGCCATTTATCTATAGCTTTATGCAAAAATGTCCTCTCTTCTTTACCTTTGCAAACTCATCCTTAGATTTCTTTTTGCTCAAATGTCACATTTCCATAAAGCCTTTTCTGTAAAATCTTTGCCTCTTAGATGAGTTTCAGTGGTCTCTGCCCTGGGTGTTCAAGTCATACAGCATAGTCTCTTTTATATAACACCGCACACTGCACAGAACACAGCGCCCTGGTCTACAGCACCAGGGTTTAGAGTCCACAAGCCCTGATCCTAGTTTTCTTTTCATCACTAACTAACACAGTTTCTGGTACTGCCTTTACCAAGTACTGTCAATGAATGCATGGACATCACCCCATAATTGTTCCATTCTCCAATTAAAACTAATAAGCAGACACTTTAGCGCATAGTAAAATGAGTTTTAAGTGACCTGGTACTCTGCAAACATTGTCCAGCATCTTCTTGGGAAAGAGAGAACACAGAGGGTTCCATGACAAAGGCACTGGGTTTCCAACTCCCCCTTCTTCTGAGTACCACCTGTCACATGCCTCAGATATTAGGAATTGATACCAAACTTCATGTCAAGAAATTTCTATTGCCAAAAATGTTTGAAAACTACCATGAATGGGATGACCTTGCCTTCATCAGGGTCCCCCTTCCTCTCATTGCAAAGCAGTAAAAATTAGCTATTTCTAGTTGAATATGAAAATGTAATTGAAGAGTGAGGAATTTAGAACTCAAAGATTTATTTAACTTTCAAGTCAAGCTATAGAAAAAGGCTTATGATTTTTCACCAGATCATCTTTCCAAGAAGTGTCAGTGATTTTGACTTTTTTTCTCTTCTTCAGCAACTGGCTCTATCTGTTGGTTTTAGTGTTTTATGCACAACCTGTGAATCTCACCTTCATCATCCGTCCAATTAAAAAGAGGAGTTTTACATCCAACTGGCAGTTAGAAATAACATTTATAAAAGCAGTGTCTAACTCATGTGGCACTGAGATCACAAGTTCACTTATATTTATTTTTTCTCCCTATACTATATTTCTTGTCTCCTACTCTTGAGTGGGCACATTGAATAGTATTTACCAGGAGACTATAAGCTGAAGCAGTCTACATCATTTCTAGGCTAAGACTTCTAAAAGGAAAACAGTTTCTATCTTTCTTAATTAGTCCATTTAGAATAAAAATACAGGATAAATAAATAAGATAGAATAAAATGCAATAAAAAATAAAAATACTGTAATGATGGAGTAATTAGATCAAAGAATCCCAGGTCCCTGCATCACCATGTGAAAACAAACTGTTTGTCAGCCAAGAACATCCTCTTTAGGTTATCATATGGGCAAGAAAGACAATTTATATTTCAGTCATGACATAGTTGTTTAAAAACTCTCAGCTACTGTTTCATATCTTGATCTAATTAATTCAGTCACTCGTATCCCTGAGATACAGTTGGGTACACATTATATCACATTTCTGTTAATGACCTCTATGTCATCTGATCTTCATGGCAAAGGACACTGTGAGAAGCCAGCCACAATCTGTAAGTTTTGGATTTTCTACTGTAGTCTCATTTACATCTTTCAGTCATAAGCTGATGGCAGCACTAATTCTTTTCATTACGTTGAAGACTTATTAGCATTGAAGATCATTCATTGCTAAGGAAAACTTGAACTTTGTGAGAGTTAGAAAATAGTCACGGCTTTTGTACTAGATGATATAGAAGAATGAGGCACTTCTCTTGGTAGTCTCTGAGTATATAAAAAAGGTTCCCTTCCATGGGGACATAGCTTGATGGACAAAGGAGGGTCCAGGAAGACTTTGATATTTAGAGAAGGGAAGACATAGGAATCATTTAAATGGAAGCATGTGGACAAAATGTTAATATAAAAATATGCAAAGCTAGTTACCGACTTTACCTCGACCCCCAAGGCACAAGATGGGAACAAAAAAAATGAATCAAAATATTATAAAACTCTTATTTTCAAATGGGTACCTCAATGTTTTTCACAAGAAGGATCCAATGTAGTGACCACCTGATATGTGCTATAAACTATATGAGTTTGATAGGAAGAGTCTAGACATTCATACATATTAGGAATATGATTGGAATTATTTGGAAAAGTAATGAAGAGATATTGAATTAGGAAATTAACAGTGGGAAGAGGAAGAGGGTTTTCAATATGCAGAAGAACAAAAAAGAGAGAAAGAATTAGGGCTAGTATTTAGAGTGTGTGTGCATAGACCTCACACCCTAAAGAGAGATTTAACAAAGACTGTAATACCATGGAAAGCTCATGATATTATTGTTTGTTGAGACCTCACCATCAATCTGGCCTCAACTCACCATCCTCTTAGCACGAGGTCTCTTAAGTGCTCTTTCACATGCCTTCCTAGACACATGTTCACAAAGGTGAGCTTGTTTGAGCTCCCTGAGCTTCCTTAGGCTTACATACTGACACAAGTTTATGTCTTATATCTATCTTTAGGTTAAAAATAGAACACGCTTGCACAGTTCTTCCTATACCATAGATAACACTTTAGGGCATTTAAAATATATTAGCTCAATAAATGTTCAAGCAGCCATGAAGTAATTGCTACGTTATCTTTGTTTGACAGGGAGTTAATTTGTTAAAACTCACACAACTATGAAAATGGCTAGGTCAGAATTTTAATTCAGAAATTCTGGCATAAAAATATCCATATTTTTAATTGTTATGGAACTCTCCTTTTTCTAAACTCACATAAAGGAAGAAACTTTCAGAAATGGCAAAGAACATCTAATGTTGTTTATGATGCTTAGGGACATTCCTAACTATTATGAACCCACTCTTTTAGTGATTTGTTCCCCTTAGTCGATGGCCAGCACCTCTGCAGTCTCTCTTACTACTATGGGAGTGCCGAGTCAGTGGGCATTGTCACAATATGAATGGCTTCTCCGAGACTCGCTGAAATTGAGTTGCCACAATGATGATATTGCAGGATGGCACCTTTAAAAATTGATTTGGTCACAGAAGATCCAACTTCAGGAATGTGTCTGTCCCACGATCACTTGAGTAGGTAAGCGGTTGCATGAGTAAGCTATCCTGTATTCTGCCTCACTGATCCTTTACCCTGTTATAAATGCAAGAAAGTCCTCACTATTATGTGCCCTTGTATTGGACTTCCTAGCCTCCACGATGTGATGAATACATTCTTTTCTTTCTAAATTACTCATTCTGTCACATTCTCTTATAGAAGGTGAATATGGAGCAGATAGTATTTTTTTTCTGGACAGGATTTTATGTTAGAAAAATCACAGGAACTTATATGGGGATGAAGATAAGGTGGGATCATTGTGAGGTTCCACTGCAGGAGAGGGGATTTTAAAGCATAATAACAGGCTAGTGTCTCACAAAGAAAGCCAAAATAGTTTGTCAGCTTGGGCTCTCACATCCGGCCTTTTTCTTTCTGGCTGGCCTTCAGCCAGAGCAAATCCTCACAACTGACAGCTGTCAACTGTCACAGGTTACAGACTAAAGTGACAAAGTACTCAGAGTAGTGGATAAAAATACTACACACCAGAGAGTCTAAGCAGATTCCTCGTAGCTAGACTCTGAGCATTTGGAGTAGACGTCCATCTCTCACAACTATGTCTCAGAAGAGTTTTGATGCCACAGTAATGCAAACAGTTTGAAGTAGCTCATTAGTGTTATTTTCTAATTTATCTGGACCATTTAACCGTAACTCTTTCTTTTAATACTAATTTGTAGGCACAATTCTGCTATGGTTTGAATGTCTGTGTTGCTCCTAAATTTTTATGTTAAAATCAAACTCCCAGTCTGTTGATATTAAAAACTAAGGTCTTTGTCAGGTGACTAAGTCATTAAAGCCTTATGAATGGCATCAACACCTTACAATACAGGCCTGTTTGCTCCTTTGCTTTCTCACATGTGAGACAACACAGTAGTTAACATATATAAACATTGGGGTATCCCAACCTCAACCTGCTGGTGCCTTGATCTCAGATTTGCCTGTCTCAAGAACTGCGAGAAATAAAAATATAGAAATTACCCAGGCTAAGTTAATTTGTCAAGAAGCATGAGGCATTAGGGGACAAATGTATATATGATTATAGTCCAAGTCTACCATATTTTATTCATGCCATAACACACTTACAGTGAGATATAATCAGTAAATTAGTGAGACGAACTGACCTCCACATGAAGCCTGGTTTCAATATGAGGGATGAACAGGGTGATGTCAGACATTATTTTTTCCTGATCAGTCCTGATTTTTTTAATTGTCTGTTTCTACTATCAATAAATTCTTCCATCACACATTCAGAAAATTTATGATTTATAACATGAACAGTGTGATCACTCTATTGTTAGAGAAAACATTAGGAATCTTGAATCTCAGATTGAAGTCTTGGGTTCATGTTCATTTATGTGATGTGGTGTGGTCCATGGTCTGAAGGGACTTAGAGATTCTCTCCTACACAGACAGACTATATCAGCCTATTTACAAACAGCCTAGGGCTCTTCTCACTCACTTTGTCTTCGTCATCTTCATTTTGATTATAGAAAGACGGGATATTTAACTAATGAAGTCAATTAGAAATATATTTGAACAAACAATATAATCTAGCAAAGTAAATAGGCTGTGGGCTTCTATCCCTAACATTGGACCCAACTTCTCAGTCTTCACTTAGAGGGTCTAAATTTATTTGTAGTGATAATGTATCGAGTTCAAGACTACATTTCTCAGAGTAATTTTGCAACGAGATTTGCAGTACAACAAACTTCTGTTTAAAGAAATGTGATCAAAAGCAACTGGCCCTCTTTAAAATTTTTGTCCAGAGAGGAAGAAGCATGACTTTCTCCTCTTAGTCTGGGATGTACTGGAAAAACTAGAAGAGAAGGAGACATCTCCATGCATACCATGAAACAGGGAAGAGAAAGGAAACCTTGGCTTCCAAGTGACCCTGCAACCACTGCTTAGTTCTGGATTGTTTGTCCCTAGAGAACTTTGCTAGAAAAAAACAAATATCCCTTTCTTGTTTTTTGTCTGTTGCCTTGAATTTGTTGTCACGTGAACACACTGGTTTTTGTTCATTTGTTTGCATTCTAACACACTTAATTGTTTTCTGACTCAGAAAGAAAACATAAAATTTCCATATTCCTTGATATTCATGAGGAAATATGACCCACAACCTACTTTGGTCCTTGTCTGACCAAATTCCTTATATAAATGGATTGATATGTAAATGTGACTGAAGTGTATCTTCCATCTCTAATCATCATATCCAATATGATATACCTACTAGATAGAAATTTTTCCATATTTTTCAGATAGTATAAAAAAAAGAGCTGTATAGATACGCTTTTAAAAATATTTTGATCCAAAGCTGGTTGAATACTTATATATTGAGAGTAGACTATGGAAAGTTCAGAATGGAGAACACTTAATGCTGGGAAACTGGGCTGTACTGGACAGGAAGGAAGGGGAGAATTTCCTTACAATGCCTGTAGAACTTTTACATGGACAATTTGCCACTGGGAAGAGTTCTGTTCCTCAGAAAATCAGATGTAACTTATGCACAGCAGAGGTGATATCACACATGTGAACAGTGAAACACACAGAGTATGTTCAGATAATACTTCGCTTTCTGAGCTGACTCTAAAACAATATGTATTCAAGTGCCAACACTTCAGTTTGGACTGTCTGGACAACTTGCTTTAAAGAAAGGCTTATTATAAAGTAGTATGCTATCATTTGTCTACAAAATGCTTTCACAACTTCCCAGAAGAGTTTCAGCTCATTTCAGCAATACGACTGGGTAAGACTACCCATTATAATATGCTAGCACGTGAATTCATTATGTGCAGCGTCTAAGCCATCAATGTTGATCTAAACATTTTGATGACTGGGGGCTCATAAATCTATCTTAATTCAAAGTCTGAAGTTTGGACTTTCAGGAATGTGTCATGGACACGTTGTTGCTTTACCTCCTGTAGAATCAGAGGGCTTACACTTGGGTATCTAAGGGCTTGCTAGGAGTGGGAGCAGATGGTAGGTTTTATATGTTCTTTTTATAAATGCATTTTGAGCAGGTTTTTTTGCATGAATATTTCATTTATGACAGGGTGCTGCTTAGTTATATAAAAAGTAAATACATAACGAGTGAGGGGTAAGTATAGCAGCAGTGGAGTGCTGAGGCTAATGGGTGGAGAGGGTTTTAAAAATATGAAGAATTCTCATCTTCAGAAGAGCTTTGCAAACGTCAGGAGCTCCCATTATCCCCATTTCTCCCCCTGTTCTAAGTGCTTAACCAGGAAAAGAGAAGGTTTTGTACTCAAGAAGTCAATCATTTGATTTCCAATTTTTATTACAAACAATATTTTTATTACTTGAGAAGAGAGAAAACAGTCCGCACGATGTAAAAATAGCAAAGGCAAGTACCACAAATAGCAGCTTGAGGCTGGGAGACCTGGATGGCGGGGCACACAACCACGAGCAGGAAAAAAGAGGCATGGAAAACAACAGCTGCCATAAGCTAAAATGATGGTCCTTGATCTTCCCAGGGGACAGGTGGCCAAGGCATGCCACTCCTCATTGTGTGAAATGCTAGAGTCACAGTGTTCTAGGCTTAGGAAACTGTTGCCAAACTTACTCTGCCTAGAAAAAATGTTTAAGTCAATTTGAGAAAATATATTAAGCCCACTTCCCCCATGGCATTGTTTTGCCCTAGGACAATACTATATATTATTCAAGTAATTGACATGGATTGGTTCTCATTTTTAACTTTATTTAAACAGACAGTGCCTTAAACAAATATACAAATAAAAACATAAAAATAAATAAAGTCTGTGGCTTGAGCTAGTGTTTCAAACCTTGTATGGTAGAAGTCAGACTCTTGGGAGATTTTGTGTATCATATTTGGCAAAATATAAACAAATGTCTTGATCTTAAAAGGCAATTGAATGGCATTCACATTTGTCATGATCTACAGACAATAAGGGCTACAAGAAGCTAACTATTCCAAAGCAACATCCTCTTCTAAATGTTCATGAAGATAAGAACTTTACTTTCCCCAGTATTCACAAGCGATAACATCGTCCAAAGTTTGTGAATACCAGTTCGGCATGAAATTGCATCCACAAAGCTTCTCCTTGATTGGACCATTTTTTTTTCTTTCTTGAACAGCTTTGCTGCTATTTCACTTTCATTATCAGAACTAGTAGCTGACTTTATTTGCAGGGACGGTTTTTACAAAGAAAGTTGGTTTTTATCATGTCATGAGAATAACTACATAGTAACATGACCACAAGCAGAAAATATATAAACCACTGTGAGAAGACATGTGGGCCAGTCATCTAGGCATACTCCAGCTATGGGATTCTTGCTAAACACTGGTCGCTTGCCACATGTAATTCAATTTCATGCCTCAGCAAAATTACAAATTGCTCCATGTCATGAACCCTTGACTATAGCTTGAGGGTAGTCAAAGCAGCAGTGGTAAATCCCCTTTCAGTAACATATTTATTTGTATTTTCTAAAGGTGTCAACTAGAACCACTTGCATGCAGTAGATTGCATTTATAGGTTGGTTGATGATCTGATTAAGTGTTTGATTTAACAAGGGCGGAAGGGATAACTGTTGGGTAGACCAATGGGGCACCCCACATTGGCTTGCACTTTGGCCCCCTCTAGTGCTTCTCTAAGAGGCGACTCGGAAGTTTGAGTTGTGAGTAGCATTAGACTAATGGGCGCTAAGCAGTGTTACAGCTGTTGTGAGGAGAAGGAAGGATTACATTGAAAACAAATGTGGGCTGCATAGAAGGAATGGATGAAAATGTTAGAATTCCTTCTAAACTTTACTAACCTTCTGTGAAATGTTTTTTAGAGATTTCCAGGGAGTTGACATTAGCAATAAGTTAGTAAGTCAAGTAGCCATTTTCTCTTGAGGCTAGAGATTCATGTTTTTAAAACTTAGGGAAACACGTGGAGATTATTTTGCTTTTGTCATAGATTTGGGGTTATCCATAGAACATTTGTTTTGTTCACTGAATGATGGAAGATTTGCATACAATACTTAAGATAAAAGATGACAACCCTTTTGTCCAAAAGGAAGGTGTCTGGTGTTCTTGAATAAAGCTTTAGTTTCAGTTAACCATCTTTAATAAAATTTTTAAACAATTAAAAATTTAAATGCTTTGAACAAAAGTCTTAATATTTATTAATTTACTTCTAACATCTACAAAGAAGAAACTGAATTAGATTGATGTTAGTCATGTGGTTATTTAGCATTCTCGAATCTTACCTGTGTAAGGATCAGTTTCTATACAAGTCAAGGAAAAGTGTCCCTTCCCATGAAGTCTTGAGGAGGAAGAGCACAAACCGGGCACCTAAGGCATGCTCCCTTCTTTAGCTTCCTGAAATAAATATTGCACATTCACCTGGCTCTCCAGTGTCTTAAACTTAAAAATAATTTGTCAGTGTATTAAATAAAAATGAAAAACCTATTTGTCTCATTGTCCATAAAGAGTTCTGAATATATGGAAATACTGATTGAATGCATAAAACAAGTAACTGTATCAAGGTTTATTTTAAGATGTGCTTGACTCTAAATTTCTATTTTTTCCTATAAAATCAGCCCTTACCACATTTAATTTTCTTCTTAATAATCCACAAACTTGATAGATCCTTGTAACAAAAAAGATTTAATATTGAAATTTTCTCTTGTTCTCAAATTTGTCTAAAACCAAGCAAATATTGGTAATGAAAATATATTAAAACTTTATTTCAATTTCCTATCTTAATTTTCACTGGGTCAGTGCTTGTTACTTTCAGGCTTAAACTCTTAAGGCTAACATCTATTTTCATGGCTGATTTGCATCTTATGTGAGCTGCTCCATCATAAAGCACACAGGGGAAAGATGAGTTTTCTGAAATTATGAAGACTGATAGAAATAATTAATATATTTAGTTATCAATTACAGTGAAGTGCAATAACTCGAGAGTTCAGAACCAGAGGCAATGGGAGAATCTGGATAAGAGACTTAAGCCTAAGCGAGAATGGTGACCAGGAATTCGAGACAGGATAGCAAGATCTGCAGGTTTGGCTGGAAAGTGGCAGATGTGGCAGTAGAGGCAAAGGGGGAAGTGAAATCAGGGCTAGTCTGCGAAGGAACTTGAAACTGAGGGCTAAAGTGGTAGTTTACAAGCTATGGACACACCAAAAACTTAATTAAAATACCATTCTCTGTAGTCTGAAAACACGCCATAATAAGTGCATTTAAAATATGTTTATGAGATAATTTCCCAGAGTAAGTTTTCCAACTGGTGTTTGGACAGTGATTTCCACTGCTACACAAAACTACTGAACTCTCCTCATAAATTGTCACCATTTCAACATCAGCATGAATAATGCATATGCGAGATCGCATAGGAAGAAGAATTCAGATTTGCGAAAGAGGAACAGCGCACGCTGGAAACCCTAATTGTGGTTATTGGGCAATGTTGTCTAGTCCATATCTCAAGACTTTGACACTTACTGACTTTAACAGGGTTGTGCAATACTTGGACATAGGGCTTTAGCTTGGCTAAAAATGAATGCATTTTACCTGATAGTTTTCTCAAGAAGATGAGGGCTCCCAATGTCTAAATTAATATTTTGACTGAATTCCACCCCAGATGCCTCATCTCTCCTGCACAATGGAAGGCTTGTGTTTGGGGTTGATTAACAGAGGACACAGGATTAGCCCATAGTCGACTAAATTGTAAATGACTGAAAAGAACCTCATTTGTGTCTATTTATTCATCCTTATTAATAGATTTGGGCACTTCGAAATGCCTCAAGGAAAGGCTGAAGCGCAAGTAAATATGTCTGTGAATGCTCCCATTAAACCCGGGGATACTCAAAATACACAAAGCTGGGGGAAATTAAGGCCACTAAAATCTCAAGAAGTCAGATTTTCTAAATTGTATGTATAATTTCAACTTAAATTTTTGCCTCTTGAATAACAAATGTTTATTAGTCAGCATGAAGGTCATATAAAAGTTCAATGAATTATTTGCTTCAATGTGCTTTCAAAATCAATGAAGAGAATTTTGTTTAAATAATTTTCAGTGACCTCTTTCATATCAAGCCACAGAATTTTGAAGATCATTACTGAACCTTTCCTTTTCTTTCAACAAGGTTTATGTTGGAATAACTCAGTAAAGAACAAAGAAATCTGCTGAATAAAACATCCACTAGTGATGATTCAGAACACCAAGGTTTAGTCATGAGAGACGACAAATCCTTTTACATTACTTGGATATGAAAATACCATGGAACAAAGCAAGCGATAGATGAGCAAAGAAAATTATGAATAGTAATATTCTGATATTCCAGTTGTCCCCACATCCTTATATAATCAGGACACACTCAAATTATCTGAGCCTCGTTTTTCATATCTATGAAATCAAAGTAACATGAAAATCCTGTTCCATCTTTTACATGCTATGATATTATTACTCTGTGGCATAATGTAGATGCTTGCAGGCTCTTTTTTAAAAAAAAGTTTTTTCTTAAATTGTATTAGTTTGTTTCATGGCTAAATTTAAAATAACCATAATTGACTAGAAAATTGGATGCTTATTTTTCTTATTACAATCTTTTCTTCAGTAATTTTTCTTAAATGATGGCAGCTGCTACTACTTATCTTTATGAGTAAAACACAAACAATACTTGATGCAGCATAAAGCATTTGAGTCAGACATTCTTAGTTTAACACGTTTTGATGGCTCTAGGACTTTTGGGTGAGAAGGTGATGCTCTAATCTGCTGTCTCATTCTGTCTGAGCTCAGCAAATATTGGAGCCTCTCAAGGACTCATGTCTTCATGATCAATTGGTTCCATCTAATAATCACACAGCAACTCAACTACTAATACATTCTCAGTGGGTCACTCAGGAGTTAGACCCTAGATGTCAAGAAAACAGGAAAGTCCTAGAGTTACAAGCCTAAATATCAGGGCAAACGGGGTAAGTCCTTGCAGTACTTCTCAAAGCATATAAATAAGTTTATAGATGATAATCAATAGACTCAGTAAAGAAAATAATTAGGACAATATTTTGTATTCTAAGTGCAGAAAGAGTAAGCTACTTCAGCCAGTAGTTAAGTCTCCCCTAAAAGCACATAACCAAATCTTTTAAAATATATCTGTATGCTGAGGACAAAAAAGTATATTTATGGTAATTTGTTGTGCTAAGTTAAATTTCTTCTGGTAAACATATTCTCACTAATCATACATGATTGCTCAACTCAGGTAAGACACTGAAAAACTAGAGGGAAAATACTGTCCTTATCATAACTGATTAAGTTCCCATGTTAATGCTTCATATATAATTTTACAAGCAATCTCTGTACTATAGAAGACAAAGCAAGAATATTATTAACACATTTAATTCTTCCTTATTTAAAATACCTCAGCACCATCTAAATGATAACTCAAAGATTTGACTGATAACAGAAATGTATGAATTTGTTGTATGGATGAGGAAAAGGGGGAGGCTTTCCAGTGGGAAGTGTGGCTGCAAAGACAAAACCAAGAGCACACCATACCAATAATCCCAAAGAGGAACACTTGTAAGTGGACATGGTGGTAAACCATGTTGGATGTTGCCACGGTAAAGTGGAAGTTTTCTGAATATTTTCAACTGATTTATAACAGTAGGAGTCAAATTAGGACATGCCATGATTAGGAAGTATGATAAAGTAATGTGGCTTTGATCATTTTGTGGTATTTATGTAGAAAACTATTACTATAAGATCAAGAAGAAGAAAGTAGGATCTAATTACAAAATGACATCTGGTTTCATCATCTCACAAGATTTATTTCTATTTATAATATTCATTCATCATTTTTTTCATGCAGGATATATTCTTTTCTTATTGTTCATACCTCTCTCTGAGTGTCTTAGACAGCCAATGTGACTTGAATTTGATGATAGTTGTCATAATATCATGTGGTCTTGGCTGTGCTGCCATACAAAGGCAGAAAAGGGAATCTCACCTCTGGCACCATGGTTTCTCTTTGGTGTGTATAGACTGTGAGCCAGAGTTGCCATTGCTCATCCATTAACCGCAGTCATCTTTTCCATGTGCCACTGGTGAAGCAATGGGTGTTCTCTGTTATCTCAATGCTTTGATTCTTTACTTGACAAAGACAAACATGTCTCAAGTTGTCTATTGAGTTTAGTTTGGTCTTTTTGCTGACAATTCTGTAAATGCAAAGCAAATAATCTAGTGGCTGTCTTGACTTGAGGGTATATTCTGCATATTTACTATTGGTGAACTTCTTTCTTATCAGAGATCGTAATGCACACTGAAAGATGGCCTTTGCTTTCAATAGCTATTTGCTTTTATGCATATCCCTTTAAGACACATAAAGATAAAGTAATAGAGTGGATTATTGCACTTTTCTGTCAAAACAGGATTTCTTTAAGAACTCAGCATAAGACATTTCTCTTTATTTTTTTTAATAAAGAATCATACCATTTTCTTTAACAACCATGTAATGACACGATTATTAATAACTATAAATGACTGGTCAATGTTTTCGAAAAAGGCTCTATGGAAACTTTCTCTTTATGATTTCCTTTCAAGAATATGTTCAAAACATACAGTAATGCTTTTGATTTATTTAATCTTGTTAAAAAATTTTACATTCATGTCATTTTTTTCCCCTTGGGGTTTCTCTAAGCAACACTTATTAGACTTAATGCTTGTTTAAGTTATCAAGGTGCTTGCGAGTTATCTTTGCTTAAATACAGGTGGAAACCAGCACACAGCTGGGTGAGAATGTTTTGCTCCTAGTCATTGACTCAGTTCTTAGGCTTCTGACAACAACAAATGCCAGTTTCCTGTAGAAAATGAACACAGATGCACATGGGTAAATGTTGCTCTTTGAACTTTTTCAGGGCTATTCTGGAGACTTTCTTTGCCTTGGTAAAATGAGTTACATGATCTAGTCACCTAGTAGCTTCCAGACAGGTACAGAATTCTGAGCCTTCATTTACAAACAAGGAAGCTCTTTCTCTACCTTCATTAACATGTCTTTAAATAAATGCTGTAGTTCTGATTTGTTCATCTTCTGCAACAACAGGGTAGTTACTGTTTTTTGTTTGTTCATTTTGTTTTGTTTTTTGTCAAAACGCCTTGGTGAGCTATTTTGTAAATGTATCAAACAAGACAGTCACTCTTAGAATGTTTGACCAGTGCTTCTACGTTCTCTATTTTAGGTCTTGATCTTTTACCAAGCTCAAATGTTGTACAGTCATGATACTTAGTTACAGTAGAGAACGTGACTCAAGGGCTTACTGAGAGAAATATGAGAGATTTAAGTGGAGAAATAGGCAACAATTTGGTGCAGAGGCTAGCAGCAGGGGAACCTGGTAGCCCCTGGAGCTGAAGAAGAGTGTAGCCAGAGCCAGTCAGAACTGAAATTTTATAGAAGGGATTGGTGGTGTAACCCAAAGAGGGACAGAACTACTGTCTGAAGTGATGTGTAAAACAGGTGGATGTGGAAAAGCAGCCATGAGGTCTTTACTGTCTGATATTTATAATCTCTCTCCAGAGCCTCCAAATGGTGAGTGTAAGACTGGGAGAGTCGTGAACCTGGGAAGTCAAACAAAGAGCAAACGCCTACATCATAAGGACAAAGCTTTTCTTTGATTACGGTTTTAATTTGATTTTCTTTTCCTCTGGATTTAGCAGCAGGACCATAGATTAAAGAGTAGGTGTTTCACAATAAAAACAAACTAATATGACAAAACTATGTAAAACTTAGGGTTTTACACTACCAGTCAGCTCTGTCAGGTTTCTACAATATTAAGCAACCTCAAATACTGTGTTTATAAATTATTAGTTTAACAATCCAAACTGTCCCCTCCATTTTTTAAAGGAAAAAGGTCTTTATGAAAAGTACCTATATTAGAAGAAAAAAAATTGGTGATCACTGATAATACCCCACTGATCCTCCACTGAAACTTCTAACCCCTATTTTTATCTAGAATTTACAGATCTAGTCTCAAATGTGTGGAAAAGCTCCTGTCTGCTGCCTCACTAGGCTTACATGTGTGTGCCTCTGTGTATGAGTCCGTCTTGATACTTCTTTCCAGTCTGTGTACTCTTACCTTAGCACAAAATTGGACAGTTTTTCAACTGTTCATCTTTTCCTTTCATCAATATTATTTAAGAAACACTTAATACATGCCAAATACTGCCAGTAGACACTAGAAATATGAGGAGTAAGAACAAGTTTCCTTTTCTCTTGGAGATTGCAATTTAACATGGGTTAGGGTAGTATACACTAAGCAAATATATAAACAAAATAAACTATATATGTATATTGATATAATAGATATAAAGCAATTGAATCTATATTTGTAGTCCCTATAGAGACATATCTGTGTGCCCCTTTCATGTAATGTGCATACACAGTTTTAAAGCATAAATGTAAACAGAGAAACACTCCAGGAGACCCGTGATGACTTTCCACAGAATATCTATCATGCTCAAAATGACAACCATGCCTTTTAAATCGAATTTTCTCTGAAAATTTCTCGACTTCCTCAAGTGGAATCAGTGTCTTCCATGCCACTTGTGGCACTATGTGGTCTTCTTTTTGCCCCTTCTGCCTGGCAGGTCCCCTCTCATTGCTAGCATTTTAAGAATGCATGATTTTGAGCTGTTGCCTAATTGAAATCCATCTCAGTTCATGTAACCCCATGAGCTCTCCTCGAATCACCCATCTAAGGGTCACTCCTCCTTCCTCTGAAATCTTGCTGTCCTTGGTCATGTTTGTACTTAGATCATGTATTATGTTGTGGTTGTTTGATTTATATTTTACACATTCATTTAATATATATGTAAGAGCTGCCTATTGTTCGCTAACAGTGAGAAATAGATCTGCTTTAGCAAAGCTTTCATTTTAGCTTTTTCATGAAACATAGCTCCTAAAGGTGAGATAGCATGTGTGTACCTTTGTAATTTCATGTTTTGAACAAAGATGCCTTGAAGTTGTTAGAGATGCTGATTAAAATTTAGTAATGTTTTTGAAGTTGTTATGTTCAGTTCTTGAATGTAGTTAAGATACTGAATGTGTGAAAAAGCTATACTGACTAAGGAGAGAGAGAGGCAAGGAGAGAGGGAGACAGACAGACAGACACAGAGTGAGAAACATGAAGTTAGATGGGTGGGTGGGTGGGTGAGGAAGGATCTGGGTTGAGTTGGAGTTGGAAGAGGGGGAAATATGATGAAAATGCATTGTATGAAATTTTCTGAAACTAATTTTAGAAATTGCTATGTTGTTCATTTATTCAAATGCCTACACAACTTCCATTTTCTTTCTTTAATTTTTATTGAAAATAAAGTTTTTTTCATACAGTGTATTCTGATCACAGTTTCTCCTCCTTCATTTTCTTCCAGATCCTCCCTACCTCCCTACCCATCCAATGCCATGTCTTCTTTCTTAAGTAAACAAACAAGCAAATAAAAACAAGAAAACAAAACAAAAAACAGTCAAAAGTAAAACAAAAGTTAACAAACTAACAAAACAAACAGAAACAAAGAAAGAACATGAGGTGTTGGGCGTCCACTTACTTCTGTAACTTAAATATAGAGTAAAGCTACTGAAGAATTTATCTTCTAAAATGCACACACAGAACATCTGCACATAAAATGAATAGTGAGAATATGTGCAGGATATTGATTTAGATATAATATATGTTAA
>CABHPQ010168470.1:11273-25050 GCA_902168405.1 Peromyscus aztecus | reverse complement strand
TTATATTTTTAATAATATAAAGTTGAGAATAATGATGTCCATATTTTCTTGAGTGGAATTATTTTTACAGTTATGTGTGAAGAAAACAGTAAGTGGTGCCATGTGAATGTTTCTCATCTTATCTGATATGGGGTGTTTACCGGGTCACACACAGCCAGTGTTTAGATAAGGGCAAAATAAAAAGAATAATGCACAAACATGATGTGTCCTTCATTCAGTGTGAGGTAATGTACTGGATTGCACAATATTCATTCTTGAGGGCAAGGGAGATAACTGAGTTCTTTGCAAGCATGAGAACATGAGCTAAACACCTAGAAACTGTGCAGCAAGAAAAAAGAAAAGATATCATTTGTGGCCTGTGGTTGTAATCCCAGTGGTGGAGAGGTAGAGACAGGTTTATTCCTGAACATTGCTAGTCAGCCAGTCTAAAAAAAAAAAAACAAGGTAGTTAGCCTGGCAAGCCTGGTCTACATAGTGAGTTCCTGGATAGCCAGAGCTACATAGAAAGACCCTGACTCAAAAAGATAAAGGAAAAGAAAAAAACAGTCAAGGGGAATGACAGGCAAGGATAACTCTGACATTCACGGTACACACACACACATAAACACACACACACACACACACACACACACACACACACACACACACACACCCCACTTTATACCCTGAAACCCTAGCCCTCAAAAAATTAAGAACGTAAATATACTTGGAGAAAGGTCCGTTAGAGAAGTAATTGAAGTAAAATGAGGTAATTTGCATTACCTAATCTAATCTGATTCAAGACTTTATAAGGTGTAGATTTTGAAACAGACATAAGCAGGAAGCCACATGAAGCTAGAAGTTGGTAGCTATTGGCAAATCACAAAGAGAGGCTTTGGGGTCTTACCCTCCAACACCTTGATCTTGTACTTGAAGCCTACAAAATGCAGGAAGCTGAGTGTCTGTTTCTACAGCTACTCAGGAGGTGAGGTTTCTTTATGGCAGACTAGCAGTGTGTTCCACAGTGGTAATATCTCAGAGATCAGCACTGGGGTAGAGCAAGCAGAAGATTGACATCAGCAGAATGGAGCTAAGAAGTGCTCCACCATGTTCCAGTGTTTCCTGGGTTTTTCCCATCACTGTGCCCAGTGATAAGAGCCACAGATGTCTCTGGGGATATGTTTTGATTTGTATTTAATTTCCCTTGTAATGACTATAAATGAAATTTCATTTTATCCTTTAGTTAATGTGTTTGTTGTATTTCTGTTCTGATAGCACCTGCATATATTAGCCATGCTGAGAGAGAACAGTAAACAAGGCTGTAGCTTCTTAGTTATTATTTTCTTATATCTCATCTTAGGTATTATATTCCTAGGTCTTATTTTTTTCTGCTGATATTAGTTTAGTTTGGGTTTCTAATATTAGCAATCACAATATATGCAAATCTGCGTAATTCCAGTCTTTCCTCTTTTCTTCCTGTCTCAGTTACCTTTCTGTGGCTGGGTAAAACACCATAGCAAAAGCAACTTAAGGGGGAAAGGGATTTTCTTGGTGCCCAGTTCCAGGGAAATGCCGTCCATAATGAGGTACAAAATTCATCATGCCCAGAACAGGAGGCTGGCTGCTCACATTGCATCCACATTCAGGAAGCAGAGAATGATGAGGAACTAAGTCTAGGCTATAAAACCTCAATACCCATCTCCAAGAGACCCACATCCTCCAATGAGGTTCTGTCTCTAGAGACTCCACAACCTTCCTAAACTGCACACAAGATTATGGGAGATATTTCACATTCAAACCACAATAGTACTTTTCTTGGTTTAAGAATCCAGAGCTTCCATACTTTGATAAATAAGGATGTTGACAGTGGCCTTACCTCAATCTCCATCAAAAGCCTTGGGGTTCCACAGTTAATGTAATCTTCCCTGTAAGAAATGCCTTTGTAGATGCTTTGAATCTGGTTAACTACATTCCCCCCTTTGCTTGTTTACTCAGTTTTCGGATGGCCTGGTTTGGATCCTGTAAAGCTCTTCTGCGTTAATTGATGCCATTGTGTAACTTCTCTTTAGCCTTTTCACACGTTGGGTTGCACTGATTAATACATGAATGTTAAATGAGCCCAGCACAATAGAACAAATCCCACTTTGTCTTGACGTATAATTTCTTAGATATTACTGGATTTTTTGTTTTGCTGAGAATTTCTGCATGTAAAAGGAGTATTATTTTGTGGCATGATTTAATTGCTGGTGTTATTTACTTATGCATGTATTTAGTCTTTCATTTGTTCATTCACTCAGTCATTCTTTACAATTGGAGGAAGAAACCATCATACCTCAGCAGTTAAAAGCAAATACAATCTTGTAGAGGATTTAAGTCTGATCCCAGGAGCTGTGTGGAGTGACTCACAATCACCTGTAACTCTAGCTACAGGGCATGTGACACCAGCTTCTGGCCTTTGAGAGCACCTGCAGTCACATGTACATACACACACACACACACACACAGACACACACACACACACAATCAAAAGCAATATATAGCATCTTTTAAAAATCCATGTATGTGTACGATATGTAACTATGCTCCATGCATGTATGTGCATATGGTTATACGTATACATGTGTGTGCTACACACATGCATGTGCATATGGCATATGGGTAGGTGTGTACCTGTGTATATGTAGGGAGGGAGGGCAGAGGTTGATATCAAGTACCTTGCTCAATCCTTTCTACCTGGGTTTTAGTGACATTTTTTTCTCACTGAATATAGAGCCCATTGATAAGTTCCAGGATATGTCAGTCTCTGTGCCATCCCACCAATAAGGTCCCAGGCACCTGCTGCTACATTAGCTTTTTCATGAATGTCGGGGATCTGAACATAGTCCCTCATGCTGTACACATTTGTTTGTGATCCAGAGCTCTTATAAAGCAGGTTGCCCCAGGACTATTCACTATTTTTACAAGGAAAGAACTCCATCTTCAAGCAATGCAATGTTCCGACATTCAACTTCCACAGTAAAGACAGAAAGTGGAATGTAAGTGTGTGTGTGTGTGTGTGTCTGTGTGCATGTATATGTGTGTCTGTGTGCATATGTGTAAATGTCTTTCTATATACATGTGTGTATGTCTTATGTATGTATGTATTTGTGTTTGTGTATATGATTGTACGTGGGTCTGTGTGTATGTATGTATGTATGTGTGTGTATATATATACATATATGTATATATACATATATTGTGTGTGTCTTTCTGTGTGTATAAATGTGTGTCTGTTCATGTGTATGTATATGCCCGTGTGTCTGTCTATATCTATGTGTGTGTATCTGTCTCTGTGTATGTATGTATGTGTTTATCTGTGGGGGCCCACAGAGACTCCATAGTGTGGCCATATTCCATCTTCACTCAAAGTCAGAGAGTCTGAGCTTGTTTTGCCCCACAAGGCTGCATAATCAGATGTTTTGGCCTAAGGTGTAGTTACCAGGCATCTTACACTTCAAGGCCTGATCACAGGATGTTTTGCTGTAAGGCATGGTTATAAGATGTTTTGAGAGTTAAAGAAGTGTTTACACTTGTCTGTACTTTGTACCTTGAAAAATAGTGTCCTTGAGACAGGGAGGTCTTTTGCCTCTCCCCTTGCTGGTGTATAAAAAGCCCATGATGAATAAACTTGAGGCAATTGTGGTATTGACCCAGAGTCCTTCCAATGCAATTCTGTGTCTCTGTCTTCTGCTTTCATATTGTATGTCTCTATTTTTCATATCAATTACGTCTCAATCTACATTCCCCTATACCAAGGATTGTCCAAAGGTCAGGCTGGAGGCAGCAGATGGTGCCTGGATAGTGAGGCCTGGTATACAGAGGATTCCAGTGATGGATACCGCAAGCTGAAATGGTAGTGCAGTAATTTATCCTCTGGAGTAAATTGTAAATTTAAACAGAGTAATAATAGACAGCTGTTTAAAGATATTTTAAAAGCCAGAGGAGCTAAGTTAGGGTGGCAGCAAGAATATAAGTCATGAAGGTTTGAGTTTGTGACTTTTTTTTAGGTCTGACAAAGTAGATTGAAAGTGTGAACGCTTGAGTATATTGTGTAGTTTGAGTGAGGTATGGCATGAGTCTGAGTGAGTGCTGAGTATGGGTAAAATTTTGAGGAAGTTTGAGATATCTAGGCTTTAGGTGTGGGGATATTGTGAAGACTTAAAAATAAGTAACTTAGGGTAGAGCAACTTAGGCTTCCCCCGGCATGGGACCTTGGATGCAGACATGTGGAGGAGAACAGGAAAGCAGAGTCTGAGAACAAGCAGCTGCTTCAGAAGTAGCAGCAGCAGCAGCAGCAGCAGCAGCAGCAACAGTGGCTGTCCTGGCCTGGCATTGCTGAGACCCTAGGGGCATCATCACGTCACCAGCAGCAAGTGCCGAGAGAACCAGCACAAGTATTGAGGTTCTATATGCACTTTTTGCCATGAAGGAGTCGCATCAGGGAGAATGCAGTCAGCCAGGGTGTTTGTTTGTTTGTTTGTTTTTTGAGACAGAGTTTCTCTGTGTTGTTTTGGTGCCTGTCCTGGATCTCGCTCTGTAGACCAGGCTGACCTCAAACTCACAGAGACACCTGGCTCTGCCTCCCGAGTGCTGGGGTTAAAGGCATGCGCCACCACTGCCCGGCCAGCCAGAGTGTTTGTGAGAGGTAGAGCAACATGGTTGGAGGCCACACTCTGCAACCTTGAAGAGTTGAGCGAGAAAAATTGTAGGAATAGCGATCAGTGGCAGACCGGGGACCAGAGACTTCAGCGTCTGACTCCCCAGTAGCAGAGGTGTGGGAACTGCTGAGGTGAGGCAGAGCCTCAGGGATGCCTGTGAGCATCCATGTAGTAGCAGGAAGGGAGAAACTAAAGAGTGCTGCATCTTTGCCCTGCTAACTGCTAAAGGGAGCAAGTGCTGAGAGACAGTGTTCGGTCCCGGAGTCTGGCAGGCCATATGCCCTGGGGTTGGCATTCAGCAGTGCAAGCAAGGAGGAACACACAGAGGACACAGTGCCACAGGCAGATCAGGTAATGGATCCAAGGTGTACTGGCCACAACTGGCCACAGCTGGGTTTCCTTTGGGACTCAGTGTGCTGAATAGAAAGGACCCAGGTTATGCTGAGATGCTGCAAGCCAGGGTGCAGTGAGTGAACCCTCCCCTTTGCCTCGGATTCACTACTAAACATGGGTACATTTTTGGATAAATCCAAAACTGAAGAACACAATGCTCATGGGGTATGTGAATGGTTTGTGTTATGACTTGAATAGCATACAAGGACTTCTGAGCAGCTGGCAAACCAGGCTCTGATCTTGAGCTTTCAGTGGAACATTAAGACTAGTATCAGAACTGGTTTTTTGAACTTTTCAGACTTCAGAAATGGGATGGACAAAAGTGATTCAGTTGCAATGGGCATTTTGTTTTCATCTACACATATGTATAGATGTAGTAACTCATAAACTGTTTTGTATAGGGATGGAGAAGTCTGTTTTTCTACCCAGGCTCAAGATGCAGCTAAAAAAAGAAAGAAGGAAGAAAGAAAGAAAGAAAGAAAGAAAGAAAGAAAGAAAGAAAGAAAGGGAGAGTTATATTACTCAGCTACCATATCATTCCCTCTTTAATTTCAATAAAAAGGAATGAATAAGTTGGGAGAGATCAGCCTCCTCATCCCACCACAAAACATTTTCCTGTCTCTTGAATAGATCAGTGTTAGCTTGTGTTATTGCGCCCTCTTTTTGATGTAGGCTGTGAGAATTGTAATTTAACCAGCTGTTAATAATCATACTATAATTATGGTGTTAATCTGTTGATGTTAGTGAACCATGGTATGATGATAAGAGGTGCCAGCTTCTGTCAGGGTATTTGAAGGCATTAAGCAGACATTGCAGAATGCTGGGTATGTAATTGCCAGGTCCTAATTTCCTTGATAGTTACCATAACCACTGCTGTACTAACATTGTCCCAATCTATTCAGGCTTCAGGGTATGTGAATCAAGTGTCTCAAAATGTATCTATGGCCCTGGGAACTCAAGAAGATACTGATGTAAAAATGGATCATAAGTTGAATGCTTTATTTGAAGTATTACATTTGTTAGGAGAGGAGATTAATGGGTTAAAGATAAGAGCTCATTTGCAATGCCATGTTAAATATAACTGAGTGTGTGCAGCCTCTTCTATTTATAATGACTGGTTTAAAAGAAGGTTAATACAGCAAAAACTGCTGTAGACAACCTGGACCAATTTAAAAGGCCGTTGCATTCTTGGTCATTCTCTACTCCTTTACTAGGAGGTAGAGCAGTGGTAGGAGCATGTGTATTGCTAGGCATTATTTGCTTGCCTATGATTATCAAGGTACTTGTGAGCTCCCAAAGGAAAGTTGATTCAGAGCTACATAGGGTTAAGCTCTGCACCTCACTTGAGATTTTTTTCCAGAGGCTGGTAGTCAAAGATGGGTAAGTCCTTTTTTACCACCTTTCAACCTAAGACAGGGCATAAATGACAAAATTCATGTGCCAATAATGGGTCAGACTGGATGGTTGAAGAAGGCGACCTAAGAGAGGCACAATCATCTGAGGGGTCCAAGGGACCCTTTATATTATAAAAAATGGGGAATCTGTGGGGGCCCACAGAGACTCCATAGTGTAGCCTTATTCCATCTTGACTCTATTTTTCATATCTATTATTTCTTTATCTTCACTCCTCCATTTAATATTGTTCAATAGTTGGGCAGGACCCAGTATTTGTCTATGTGAATATATTTTTATGTGTTTTTTGGTGTCTGTGTGTATGCATATTGCATATGTGTGTGTGCCTGTGTGTGTGTGTGTAGCAGGTGCTGTAACTTCATGGCATCTCCTAGCCCTATGATGTCCTCTTCTTAAATCTTAGGGATTGCATTTGATATATATTGAAGTGATATAATTTGCATGTTATTCTTCCTTATATCTATGATTTGTGTGTGTGTGTGAGTTCCTAAGTTTTAATTTATTTTATTGTTGTCTGGTAAAGTCTTTGTCTGGTCTTTCAATTGTGAGTAATTATCAACTACATTTTGGATATTATAAATCATACTCTTGATGTTTTAGGATATATGGATTTAGTCCCAGGTTCTCACTTGGTGTCCTGTACAGGTGTTAAACAGATGTTGCTGATAGACATGGTGACTGCTCTGCCTTACAGTGTTTTATCTTCCTTGATGCTGGGTGAGGTAGAGACTTATTTCCCTGATGATACTCTGCAAACAGACAAATTCTTAGTGTTGACTTCTCTTTTCTATCTTCCAGAGACTTGCTATATGTTCTTTCCTTTGTTGATCTAGGATTTTGAGACATAATGGTGAGGTACAGAGCTATTGCACCTTGGCATCATCAGAAGCTAATTGGTACATAGTAATACATTTTTATAAAAGTTAAATAAGGTGATTTCTGTCAGGATTAAGTGATGTAATGGTAAATTTACACCTGTCACAGTATAAGAATGAAGCGGTGTTACATATAACAGGGAACAACAGACCTTTTTTTGAGAGGCAATATCAGAAACACAAAGAAGAAATTGAGAACATTGAGACTAAAGAGCAGCAGAAGAGGCTACCTTTGCAAGTTTCCAATATATCATCCTGGTCAATGTGATAACCAGGAAGAGGAGCTGGGGAGCTGGGATGTGATGCAGCAGGTGGAGCACCTGGCTTGTATGCACAAAGCCCTGTCATCACCAGCACAGTATAAACTAGATGTGATGACATCTGTCTATAATCCTATCACATGGCAAATAGAAGCAGAAGGATCAGAAATTCAAGGTCATCACTGGCTACAGAGTGACTTGGACTCAGCCTAGGTTATACAAGACTTTATCTCAAAAATCAAAACTCAACAGCAATAACAACAATAGCAGAGTCAGTCATATCTTTAGGTGCTAAGTCAATGTTCTACCTCAACAGAAGTTCAGTGCTGGGATGATAAGCAGAATTGAAACCAAGTTTTCACTTTCATTTAGTGAATATAAATAAATTATTTTAACATTAACCCCTTGGACTTAGCAATTTTTCATTTTCCTTGGTCTTCAGGTAAATTCAATCCCAAATAGATATTATATTGCCACAAAAGTTACAAGGTTAAAGTAATGTCAGAAATCATCTAGTAAATCAGAAAGTTTAAAAAAAAAGGAGGCATTGATATAGAATATTAATGTCTAGTGATTCAGAAATACCACTATTAACAGGCAAATCAAGAATACCAGGAAAGAGAAACATAATCATAACATCAATATCTAATTGTAAGATTTCATTCAGCCTTTTCATAATTTATATCAAAATCTATGGACTCATCTATATTTTTAAACTTTACAAACACACAAATAAATTCAAACATGGATAGAAAAGTTTACTTTGTGAGCTCATCAGAGAAATGTTGATTTACCACATACCACATGGAAGTGGGATGTGATTTCAGTTGCTATTTTGATATGCTATAAATTTGGTGTTAATAGTGGGCTGAGAAGCCTTTAGGAAATCTCAGAGACCAAAAAATGGAATGATCACATTCAAGTACTGTGAAGGGACTGAGTATAACTCTATCTATCTATCTATCTATCTATCTATCTATCTATCTATCTATCTATCTATCTGTCTGTCTGTCTATCCTTTTCATTTCCATTCTCCATCCTTCCTTGTTTCTCTCTTTTTTTTTCTTCCATACCCTCCCTGGTCCCTTCCTTTCCTTCCCTTCTTCCTTTTTCTTCTACTTGTCTTTGACCTTATTTCAAATAAATTATTTTGCATTTTTTTCTTATAGAAAAGTATGGAATGTTGCTTTGTACCTTCTGGTAGTTTGAATGTAATTGTCATCTATAAGCTTATAGGGAGTGGCACTATTAGGAGGTGTGGCATTGTTGGAATGGGTATAGCTTTGTTAGAAGAAGTGTATCATTGTAGGGGTAGGATTTGACATTTCCTATGCTTGAGATACCGCCCGGTGTCTGAGACCACTTCCTGTTGCCTGCAAGATGTAGGGCTCTCAGCTACTACACCAGCACCACATCTGCCTGTATGCCACCATGTTCCCTGTCATGATGATAATGGACCAAACTTCTGAAACTATAAGGGAGCCACCCCAATTAAATGTTTTCTTTATAAGACTTGCAGTAGTCATGGTGTCTCTTCACAGCAATAAAATCCTGACTAAGACAATAACCTTCACCAAATTTAGAAATTTCTGAGTTTGCCACATTTGGTTGTTTTATTATTTCTGAAGTATTAGGGAGCAAGTAGGAATACCAAATAACTTACCCAACAGAAACTTTAATGTGTAACTTACAAAATGGCCCCCAAACAAACTGAACAATGATATAATACTGCAGTTTACTTGCATATTTTTTGAAGTTTGGGAATACCCCCAGGAGTGTCCTTCAGAGCACTTTTCTTTTCTCCAACAATGGCTCCAAGATCAATGTTTCATTTAGACCCAGAGTATCTTTAATTGGTGCCTTGTCCTCATGCCATCAATTTACTCTTTAAACATCCAACTATGTCCCAGAAAGAGGACTCAGTAGGTATGGACACCTACCTCCATGCCTGACATCTTGAGTTTAATCCCTAGGACCTACACTGTGGAAGGAGAGAACTGACTCCTAAAAATTGTCCTCTTACCTCTACATACACACTGTAACATGCACCTCCTCAGACACAAAGTATGTTTTGAAATATGTCACTATGCTTTTATAACTTATTTGCAACACTTTGAAGACACTGTCACTGATAATCTAGCAGTTTCATTACACTGAAAGTCTGATACTCTTCATTTGCCTTTTTTTTTCCAATATGGGCAAACCACTAATCTGAGGTCTCTCTCCTGGCTCAGAGCCTCTCACTATGGAAAAGTTCTAGAAAGGGCATCCGTCTAATTGGTATTACATTGGCTTTTCATGCCTGACTTCTTTCACTCAGCACAGTGCTTAAATGTTAATGCCCACTCCAGCAGGTATCAGTGGCTCATTTCTCTTTGTGATTGATTAATATTCAATATTGTACAAATACCACATCCCTTATTACTTATGCATCAATTTATGTACTTATTTTGAAAAATAAATCTTATGTGCAAGTCTCATGTGTGTAAAATTTTCTCTGATGTGAATACTTCTAAGATTTAATGTTTTATCTCCTATATTTCTTATAAAATTCTTCTTGCATATATATATATATATATATATAAAATGTTTGCACATGCGTGCTCACATGTGTTCAGTGCACATGGAGGCCCAAGGTTGACATGTAGCACCTTCCTTGTTAACTCTTCATCTTGCATATTGAAGCAGGGTCTCTCACTTGAATCCAAGCACACTATTTTGTGTAGTATAGCTTAACATCTTGCACCACTGTCTCAGCCTTCTAGGCACTGGGATTACAGGTAGGTTGCCACACCTGGCAAATAGTTATAAGGGTTTTGGGGATCCAGACTCAGGTCCTTATAACTGTTACACTGATATACCAGCACAACCATCACCCCATCCGTGACTGTGAAATTTACATTTATTTTGACAATGTTCTTATAAATTTAATTCATTTCATTATTCCCAAATGAAAGGTTTTGTTTTTAAGGTTCATATTTCTATTGTATATACATAATCATGCAGTGTGGGGGGATTAAAGCTCTATGCTGTTAGAATAAAAAATGCATGGTAAAGTTTAAATCTGTTCTACATTAAGTCCAAACTTTACCTAAATTGATAAAATATTTCAGAAATTGTTATGTATAGTGCAATTATATTTCATAATACATCCACTCAGGATATATGCTTGGGTTTATGTTCAGGCTCAGCAAACTGTCAGTATTCATTACCTCTGTGTAGATTAATTAGAAGGGATTGCATTTATATGACATGAAATTTTATTTTTACTTTTGATAGACATATATTAGTGATTTCTACATTAGCAGAAAATAGTCTTTGCATTGTACTTATATTTTCCATAACTATTCCATAAAATTATAATAATTATATTCCAAAAATGCTTCAATAATTTGCTGCTGCCTGATACAGAGCTTCCATCCTTTATTCTAGCAGTAGAAGTCTTCCATCAGCCACTCCAGCTGCATTGTCAACCTTACTACCTGATTCCCACACTCAGAACATCAGTTCCAACCAAATGTTCTAACCACCTGCTCCCTTAAGCTTTCCCCTCTCACCTTCACATCTTCTCTCCCTCCGTGTCAGGCTCCCATGGATAGCCACACTAGGAGGCTACTCATCTGTGCATGTCAGAACTATCCTTCAAACTACACTTCCTTTATTAAAACACAGATTTTGGAAAAAATGACAGCTTGATGAGACACTTCAAACTGGAAAATGCTGCCTTCCTCATTCTCTCAGTGATCTCTGACAACTAACACTGGAGACAGAGGTTCCAAGTCAGGGTACAGCGTGGCCTCTTGTGGTTTGGGACTTAGCCAGACTGGGCAGCCCAGCGGATGAGTCTGGCTGACATCACTACACAGCAGTTCCCCAAGCTGGGTGCCCTGGTAGCAGGATGTCTGTGGCTCTACGTACAAAGAATAGCCTTTTAAACTTTGCATCCATAGAGGAAGTCATTTTGCAGTTAGTCTTTCCAGAGACAATATCCTTTTGTCTTCCTCCTAGTCCATCTCAATTACATGTCCATGCTTTCCAGTTTGAAATATTTGCTTTAATTTATGTGTATATCTGTGTGTATCTGTGTAAGTGTATGCTGTGTGTGTGTGTGTGTGTGTGTGTGTGTGTGTGTGTGTGTTTGCCTGCAGAGGCTGAAGAAGGTGTTTGATCCTCCAGACCTGCAGTTACAAGCAGTAGTGGTGTGCCGTATCTGGATACTGGGAAGAGAACCTAGGTTCTCTACAAGAGCAGCAAGTGCTCTCAACTGCTGAGCCATCTCTTCAGGTCAACATTTTTACATTTTTTATAACGAATACTTTAAGAGTTCATATAGTTACAATATAGTGTAACTTTTGTGTGTGTGTTTCAGATCAACTAGTATGATGCATAATATTTTTTGCAGAAAAACTAAATATGCATCCAGTTATGTCATAGTACAAAGTGAAATGTGAGGGCTTCCCCCTGTCAGAGTTTCATTCTTTAAGCAGCTTCTGGCTTTGTATACTTGAATCACACAGCCTTGAAGACATCAGTGAGCAAATGGGAGGTGCTTGTTTGAGAAATAAGGAGAGGTTGGTAAGTTTAGCCTTTTCCAAATGATCACGCTTATTATCCCTTATGTACCCAAAATCTCCCCTTTCTCTGTCTCTGTTTCTGTCTCTGTCTCTCTCTCTCTCTGTGTGTGTGAGTGAGTGTGTGTGTGTGTGTGTGTGTGTGTGTGTGTGTGTGTGTTCATTCGTATGCTTGTAGATGGATGTAGAGGGTAGAGAACAATCTTGGGTGTCATCCCTCTGGAGCTGTCCATCTTGTTTTTAAGATAGGATCTCTCACTTTGGCCCAGGCCTCACTGACTTACTTGGCTTGGCTGGCTGCCAGTGTATCTCAGGGATCCTTCTCTCTCACATCTTTTGTGCTGTGGTTACAAGTGTGAGCCATTACACCTGGCTTTTTACACAGATGTGCTGGGTAGTGAACTTGCATCCTCATCTTCATGCTTGCACAGAGCACTCTTTGCCAATGAACTGTCCTCCCAACCCCTTATGGTTTTCACATTGTACTTTTTCTTTTATTTTTTGGTAAAACTGTAAGAATTTTCCCACTACTCGCATCAAATGCTATAAAAAGACTTTACATTTCTGCATATATTAACACTAATAATAACCATGTTTTTTTTTCTTTTTTATATCTGATACCTAGTTTGATGCTTAGAATTGTAGAAGCACAGTTAATATTTCTTGGACAAATAAATTCCATCTTCATCATCAGTTTGTGCATGAATTAGAAGACATGGAGTTATTCACATAGGCGAACATGCTGAAATTACATAGAGATTAAACAGTGTCAAAAATCCAGCATGTGTAATGTTTTTTTCTGTGCACCTTCTCCTTGGAAGAGAGAGCAGGGAAGCACATTTCTCAGGCTGTGCAGCATATTGTCTACAGTGTAGACAAGAACTTTTAAAATCTAGTAGGGGGACACAGAGTTGGGTAAGCAGCCAAGAGTGATGGCCATATTTGTAGAAGACCTGGATTCAGTTCCTAGCATCCTCGGCAGGCCGCTCACAACTGCCTGTAACTCCAGTTCCCGGGGCTCTGTCACCATCTGCTCTCTTTGGGCACTTGTACACAAATAAAAGTACATATAAACTTCTTCAGGGGAACACACACACACACACACACACACACACACACACACTTAAAAAAAAACATTTTAAGAGATCAAATAATTTAGTTTTCCTCTAATTCAGACCAGAAACTTTTGCTGATAAAGACTGTTTGTTGGATTTACTTGATCTATAAATGCCTAACAATGCTTTTGGAGGCAGAAATTCAATGCTAGTGACAAGTACTCTGAATACCATAACAGCTACAACTGGAAATGTGCTTGACTTCTATCAGCCTGGTCATTATAGATCTCCATTTTGAAGTGCCTTTCTCAGGTAGTCAGCCAATCATACAGATGTGAAGAAGGCTGAAACATGTATAAGATACCTGTAAAAGAGCCGGGCGTTGGTGGCACACGCCTTTAATCCCAGCACTCGGGAGGCAGAGCCAGGCGGATCTCTGTGAGTTCGAGGTCAGCCTGGTCTCCAAAGCGAGTTCCAGGAAAAGCACAAAGCTACACAGAGAAACCCTGTCTCGAAAATCAAAAAAAAAAAAAA
>CABHPQ010168470.1:0-11173 GCA_902168405.1 Peromyscus aztecus | reverse complement strand
AAAAAAAAAAAAAAAAAAAAAAAAAAAAAAAAAAAGATAAAAGAAAGCTGTAAAAGAAACAGATTTGAGAGAGTTGTACACACATTGGGGCCTACTGCTAGGCCCATCTGTGCAGGTACCTGGAGGACAGGAGCAGCGTCTCAGAGTGAGCTGGCATAGGCTCCACTCTACATCACATCCCAAGCACCTTTCTACTTCTGAGCATCACAGAGTTGTCTCATTTTTCACTCTATGAAATTGTAGCCTCCAGTCTAGTCTTTTGGATTTAGCTTCTGAGACTATACATGTCCCTGATATGTATATCATTACACTTGCTCTCTTCAACTAAGGCTCAAAAGTGTGTGTGTGTGTGTGTGTGTGTGTGTGTGTGTGTGTGTGTGTGCGCACTCATGCATGTGCATGTATGTCTACTGTAAAACATCTCTCCCTCCGTCATGGATCACTATCTGTATATAAATCATTGTAAGCACTCCTCTTTCCATAGCAGGGTACAGAGTAGTCCAATCTTGTGCAGATCTTATGCTGGCAATCACACACGTTGAGAGTTAGGAACACCACAGCCTTAGCATGCCAAAAGTCATGATAGCACTCCACCCTTCTTTGGGCTCTCACAGTCTTCATGTGACCCCTCCTGGAATAGTTCTTGATCCTTGGAGAGAGTGTAGACTTAGTTGTGAAGTTCGTTTCCTCATTTTATCCAAATTTCCAAATGGATATTTAAAAGAAGACTAAATATCGAATCTTCAACTTTTAACTTCTTCATACTGAGGAGAAATAGTTGGGACAGTGTCTATTTAACAGGAAATATTCTGCAACGATACAATAAACCTGTGTATTAATCGTCTCTATGTCAAACAATAGTGGAAAAATATTCAAAATGACGTCTGTATCAGGTCTATGCTGGAACCGGTGCCAAGAAAGGAGATTAATGAAGACGTGAGGAGGCGCCACAAAGCTAATTAGTGTGCAGATCTTTCTGGAGAGGGAAGTTTAACTTCATCACCCCTGGGTCCTAATTTAAGGATGACCTCAGCCCCACTTCCTAAGGTAGAATTAAGGGGATACCACCTCACAGGCTCTTGATAGATGTGCAACGACAACAGTAGTATGACATGTAAGTTTCGTTTCTTTAATTGGTGAGGTTAACTGGTTTCTTCTTACTACAGGCTTTCTTGGAGATTTTCTGGATTAATGGATTCTGTCAGGCTCAAGTAGAGGAACTGGAGGTCCTTCTTTTGGTAGATTTCACATCAGAGCTCAAAATGCTGGGCTGGGAACACATGCATAATGGATATTAAGAAACAAACGTGGGTATATTATTTTATTTATTTACACTGCAAAGAATACAATTTGAAGATTCAGATAGCTAGTGGTACTTATTTTTACGGAATCATATTGCACAAGTTCATGTGTGTATATATGTCTGTGCGTGCACTTTTGCTTGAAAGTGCGTATGTCTATGTGTGCTTTTGCATATGGAAGTGGAAGATGGGTAGTGGGTGTCTTTTTAAGTAACTATCCATATTATTTTTTGAAGCAAGATTTATTACTGAACAAAGCAGAATTATTAAACTGGCCTGGGTGATCAAGGTCTCCAGGGGCCCTCCCCTCTCCTCTCACTCTGTGCATGAATTACAGCATATATTGTTGCACCTGGCCTTTCACATGGGTGACTGAGGTCTGAACTCAGGGCTTCATGCTTGTTTGGAAAGCATGTTATTGACTGTGCTCTCTCCCCAGTTCATGCTTTACAATTAATTGCTTTTACCTTATTAACTATGTAGATTGTGGTAAATCATTAACTCTTTTCCTTAGTTCACACTTCTATAAATTTAGGACAATAGTATCACTAGTCTTCAAAGAGTGTTACAAAGACAGTTCATAGAGCTACATGTGCTTGAATTTATATTATATATATATATTTAAAAGATTTATTTATTTATTATGTATACAGTGTTCTGTTTGTATGTATGTCTGCACACCAGAAGAGGGCACCACATCTCATTATAGTTGGTTGTGAGCCACCATGTGGTTGCTGGGAATTGAACTCAGGACCTCTGGAAGAGCAGTCAGTGCTCTTAACCTCTGAACCATCTCTCCAGCTCTTGAATTTATATTTTATTTCACACAAACTTATGTCTCATGTTCTACCAGCTGGGCTCATCCTGCTTCTACTCCAGCTACTTGTTCAGTTCTCTCTTACCACTGCCTTGATCTGGTGGACCTTTCTGTGTTTCAATAAGTCAGACTTTGGATATATAGTTGTTTCGTACTCATTTTAAGAAAAGCCTGGCAAGACTCAGCAAATGCTCACTAACGTGGGAGTCGATGCAAAAAGCCCACAGCTCTCATCTCAAAGGGAATAAGAGATACTTTATTCTGGAGCCGAATTTGAATGACTATTTCCCTGGAAACATGGAGCTCAGTTACCAGACTGCATGTTCCCATGTAGCACAGTTTCATGGAGTTTTATAGTGACAGAACAAAAAAGTCATAAATCAATACTTTTTAAAATACGTTGGTTATAGTAAGACAGGAAACTCCTCCCAAAGGCCTCAGGTGCTCCCTAATGGCATTCTTAGCTTTGGGATTGGTGAGAGCTAGTAGTGTGTGAAGTTAATAGATCTGAAAATATTAATAGCTTTTAGTCACAAGATGTTAGTTCTAATAGGGTAGTGATCAAGAAATGGCTATTTTAGGGGGTGAAACTTGCCCAAGACAAGGAGATCAGGCTCAGGACCTGCAATATTTCACCTTTCCACTTCTCTGAAGTTCCACTAAGTCAGTCATGAAGGTTTAGAGAGAAGTTCTGCAGTCATAATATTTTTCTAAAAATTCTCATTCACATAGCTATGATTTGTATTTTCAAATTATGCAAAACGTATACTGTATCAATTTAGATTAAAATTGCTTCATCATTTACAATATATATTGTGTATCAGCTCTATGTTCTCATATGTGTGCATGTACATGTGTTTATATATACCTAATTCATAAATACCTTTTTAAGTCAGTGAGTAAAAGCTACTTATGAACAGCTGGTATGCCAATAATTACATCTGATAGTGGAGATCAGAAAGAGAATTCAAGACAGCAAGACTAGCCTTGGAATATGTGTGAGCAAAGAAGAGAAGTACATCTACAGTGAGAAATTTTAAGGCATTTGTAAATGTAGCCGAAGATACAAAAAAAAGGAAAGGCAATCAAATCCATGAATTGAAAGATTAATATCTTCAAAATATTTATATAACCAAAGTCATCTGCATAGTTTGTGAGTCTCTATCAAAGTGGGAAAGGAATTTTAGGGGGAAAAAAACTAACTTAAAATTCATACAGAATTACCAAATAACTAAGGATATCTTGAAGAAAAAGAATCAAATAGGAAGCATTACTCAACTGACTTCAAATAATGCTCTACCTTTGCAGCAACTGAAACAGCATGACACTGGTTCACATGAAATCCATTGGTTTGTCTAACAGAGAAGGGAGCCTGGATGTAACGATGAACTGCTACAGCCAACTGGTTTTCAAGGAAAATGCTGAGAACATGAATTGGGAAAAGCAAAGAGAAAACTGAAACTATACCCTTGTATCTTATTGTTATACCCTTGTTATATCCATATATTTTATGTATATATTGTTTAAAGTACCATCTTAAAATGAGAAAAAGTCATAAATTTAAGACATTATTATCAAATTGGGCATCACAGCTTGTACCACAAACCAGGTCTGAACACCCATCTCAATAAGCCAATTAAAGGAGCCAATTTAAAAGGAAAACCAGAAAGCAAAGATTTGTTCAATGTGGTCACACTGGAAAGAGGAGCAAAGAGGTTCAGGGAACCCACAAGTCCGTCATTGGGGTCTTGAAGTAAGATTAAAAATTTAAATTCAGGTCCACGAATATGAACACGTAAGCAGTGACTGTGAAGGTGTGGTCTTGTCCACTATTGTCCCATCCTTGTCTGAGCTTTAGTTGCGGCCTGCAAGGCGACAAGTTCTTAGAACTGTGTGAAGTTTCTTCCTGGGAGATAAGTCCCACCCTCTGGGTGGTGCCTTTTCTTTCTCCTAGTATGAGATTTGTGGGGAGATTTTCATTTCTCTGGGATAATCAGATTGAGAAAAACAAGTATCTTCTTTGAGTATTTTCATTTCTTCTAGACCTATTACAACCTCACCCATGTAAAAACAGCTATCTCCAAATTTACAGATGGAAGCTAAGGTCTGGCAAGGAAGAGAAGTGATGGGCATCCTTTTTCAGTGTTGGTGATTTTAATTAGGACATTGTAGTGCAAAAGACTATGAGGTTCCTCTAAAATTCAGACATAGCATGACCATAATAGGCAGAAATAGAATATCTGGATATATATACAAAAGAATTGAAATTGGTGTATTAATAAACCATCTATGTCCCCATTTTCATGACAATGACAGCACTGTTCACAATAGTCAAATATTAGAACTAACTTGCCCATCAACTGCTGATGGAATACACACACACACACACACACACACACACACACACACACACACAGAGAGAGAGAGAGAGAGAGAGAGAGAGAGAGAGAGAGAGAGAGGACTTCTCAGTGGCTCTAGAAGAAAGTCCTATTGTTTGTAGCAAGACTGTCTTCAGTCTCACCCAAACCCAGAGCAAGAATGACTTTCCTTGTCATGCAAATGCAAGTTCTAGCAAATCTCATTCCCATTGATCTTTACCTATTTCTTATTTGGTGTCTAGAATTTTCTGTATTGCATCTAGTATTCTTCATCTCAGTAATCTTCATCTCTATCTTGCACAGCTCTGTTAGACCATGCCATTCTTGCACAGGACCAGACTTCCATTCCCAGCAAGCACCCATAACAGGTGCTTCACAAACACCTTTCACTCTCCAGCTCCGGGATATCTGAGGATCTCTTCTGGCCTCTTTGTGCGTTCACATGTTTTTGTGTGTATGTTTTCAAAACCTTCCTGTATAACTTTCTGTAACAAATAATTCCCTTGATTACATAACACTGGAAATGGAAGAAGTGATCTTGTATTGTCTGTGGTTTGATCGTGAACAAGTTGAAACAGCCACACTTGTTAGCATTTATTGAGTAACAATAAATTAATGAGCTCTGAATGTTTTATTGACTGTAACCTACCCAGCAGGTCTGTTTTTCCTTGTCAGCTGGTCATTGGTAAACACAAATGTTTCAGTGTAGATTACTAATATGAATTCTCAGAGCATGTATGGTATTTCCCAGAATCATGAAATGTTCCAGGCCACCTTGCTGGAGGAAACCTGTTACTGTTGCAGGAGAGCTACTATTAATAGTGACAGCATATTAGCCCAGTTAGAGATCCTGGTCGCCGGGAGAATTGAGGTGCTGGGTTGACAGAAGAGGCCAGCCAAGTCACAACTTTGAGGTAACCTGCAGAAGTACAGGCCATCTAGGTGTTCAAACCCAGACAAGACTTCTGCTCCAGCTGTGATAACTGCAGGAGCCTTCCCCTTTCTCTCTCACATCTCATCACAGCTATTGAAAATCTCCTGACTGAGAGCCTGCTGGGGAGTCTGTAACTTCCTGAAGGACTCCTGAGGTGCCTGGATTTCCCACTTCTAGTGAGATTTCCAGACTCAAGCCATCAAAAGCTACCAGAGACTATCTCCCCTCCCCCTCTCCATGGCTCTTGCCTGATCTACTAGTTAGCTTTTCTCAAGTTGTTATAGTCACTTCTGGTAAAAAAAGAACCTCAATTGAGTAACTGTCTCTACTAAGTTAGCCTGTAGGCAAGTCTGTGGGGTCATTTTCTTGATGAATTATTGATGTGAGAAGAACCACAGCTCTGTGGGCAGGGCCATTCCTGGTCAGGGGATCCTGGGTTGTCCACGAAACCAAGCTGATCAAGACATAAAGAAACAACCTGCATGCAGCCTTCCTCCATGGCTTCTGCTTCAATTCCCGCCTCAGAGTCCTGTTAGTATTCTGCCCTCACTCTAGCTGCATGACCACCCATGTGCAGTTCAGGAGTTTAAGCAAAGGGTCTTGCATCTTATGTCATCAGTATGCACTGGTGATCACATACACGTGGCGTGGATGCACAATCAGTGCATGTGTGGTGTAGCTCCATAAGCCCGCCTGCACATGTTCCCCGGGAACCCTTAAAAAGCCGGACGCAGACTCCACTCTCTCTCCGTGTTCTGCACTGTCTCTTCCCCCACCATCTTCCCTCTCTCTCCATGTGCTTTCCTCCCTAGGCCTGGTTCTTTTGTCTCTCCACCCCCTTCCTCCTAATAAAGCTCTGAATACTGATACTGGGTTCTGTCGTGACCATGACCTTTCTGCGTGGTAACCAGCGCCGCCACCAGCACCGTGTATCATTTTAAGTCCTGCTTTGAGTTCCTTGGCTCCCCTTGATGATGGTTTGTGACTGAGAAATGTGAGCAGTAAGCCCTCCACCCCAAGTGACTTTTGGTTCAGGGTGTTTTATACCAGCAGCAGAGAAAGGAACTGAGACACTGGGGAACCAGAGACAGCCTGGGTGTATGAAGCCTTCCCCCTTCCACTGAGATATATAGGGATCAACTCCCCACTTTGCCTAATGGGCTGGAACCTTCTGAAAGAACCTCTGCCAAACTGTCTGCTTGTCTGCTCACAGCATTAATAACTTTTCTAATATAATTCCTTCTCTAAAGGCAGCTAGTTTCAGTGTTTCTTCTGAACCTCACACCTGAGAACTTTTAGTAGGTAGGAGCAAGGCTGGGTTCAGAGGGATGAATGGATGAAATTTGAGATTTATATAGGGTAGGTTATTCAAGTAGACCACATCAATCAGTGGGATCATGCTGAGCAGAAGCCCTGGAGGTCATTATAAGTTCTTCCTCTTCCTGTAGTTCAGGTGTAAGTGTTGTACTGGGAAACTGAGATGTAGGTAGATTCTCTGATAGAAAAACAGAGGAGAGGTGCCATGACTAGGTAAGAAAGACAGTGAACTTGCAGGCCTACTGGCTTGTCTGTCACCCCCACCCCCTACCCCACCTCCACCCTTGCCAACCTGAGATAAAAGCCTTTCAGCTTAAAATTGTTGTGGCCATGTTGCGAGACCCCTGAGCAAGACCACCACAGAGCCAATATCTGATGCAAAACACACAGGGGTTTATTGATAACAAGCAGGCCCGGTCTTGGTCC
This sequence comes from Peromyscus aztecus, assembly GCA_902168405.1. Taxonomy (NCBI): domain Eukaryota; kingdom Metazoa; phylum Chordata; class Mammalia; order Rodentia; family Cricetidae; genus Peromyscus; species Peromyscus aztecus. The sequence continues at coordinate 4,000 of CABHPQ010168470.1, read as the reverse complement.
GTGTCCAACATCCGACATAGAGGGTGGAGGAGGACGGCCCTGAGCTCTCAGGCTGAGGGGGTTTTAAAGGGAAAAACCACAAGTAGGGTGGTACAAGCCTTGGCATCATAGATTGGGTGAGGGTGTGTAACCTTTGAATTTACTGGCTGGGGGTTACAGTTATCATTTTGGCAGGCCTGGACAAGTCCTCCTAGGCTCTGTCCTTGAGCTGCCATGGGGGCTGGCTGGCCTTGAACATTCACATTGACCCATGCACGTAGCTCTAATTTGGTGAGGGGTCCCAGACAGTAAACAAGTGGCTGAACCTTGAACAGTCAGAATACGTGCATAAAGGGAGCTACTGCAAGGACTATGTCATAGCCCTCCCAGAAACTGATTGCTCAGGTCTCAGGAAACTGAAATTGAGGCCTGATCTCTGAGAGAAGACTGACAGCCTGCTATGGTGTCTGCTTAGTCCTTTCAAAATGATGGGCTTTTTCTCCTCCCACTAGGAACCCCCTGCCTGTGGACTGGTCTGACAAGCTCAAGGTCAGATCCAGACATATTTACTCAAAAGTCATTGGCCTATCAACCTCCCCTTCTCTCTTTGTTCAAACTGACCAGCCCCAAATTAGAGACAGAAGATCCTTCAAAAGCAGTTAAAATCCAAACATGGAGACAAACTAGACTTTAGCTTCAGGAGTCCCACTCTGCTCTGCAGGGTCTTTTCAGGGGCCTTACTGTTTCCCTGTGTTTTCTAGTCCCCCCAACACCCCTCCCCAAAAATCTTTTCTTTATTAGCAGATGCTGTCTGCTGTGTCTGAGATTCCTCATGAACTTTATCAAGAGCCCTAGATGGGAACAATATCTTTTGATAATCTGATGTATTTAATAATTTCTCAGGCTCAATTTTTTTCTCATATGATTTAAAATTTCATTTGTATTTTTATTTATATGTGTGCGAGTGTGTGCACATGCATGAGTGTGCACACACATCTGAAAGTGCACGAGGAGGCCAGAGGTAGTCGGACCCTACAGGTGGTTGTGAACCCCTTGTTCTGGTGCTTGCTGGGAATGGAAGTTAGGCTCTCTCAAGAATGGTAAGTGCTCTTTGTCACCAAGTCACCAGCTCTCCAGCCCTGCTCTTTGCTCTTGTGTTCACATCCTACATCGATTAGTTTAACTTTTAGGAAAGAGTTGCTTTGTAATGGACAGTTGATGGTATCTCTGTTCACAAACAAGATACAAAGCAATGCTGCCACTGTCTGCACTCCAAGTGGAGCCAAAAGCTTCTGTGTCAACTGGAATCACCCAGGGCAAGACACTGCTTATATAATGTGAAGTGGCCTAGACCAGGGTCTACCCTGATCTCCACACTTTTGTGTTCTTCCCATGATAACATTTTACCAATAGACATAATATGGTGCTTATTCCATTCACATACTTGATTCTGTGGTGTGAAGATAAAGGATACCAAATTCTGATTTTTTTAATCTGATTGTAAACATGCACTGCTGTTCCTGGGTAATTCATTTTATTCAGTCTAATGTTTATAATGTTTATAGCTAGCATTTACGACGTTATCCACCTAATAATCAAATGACAGTGAAAAGAGTCACTCATCACCTTATTAAGACATAGAAGCTCCCAACACAATTTTCCTTCCCTTTTCTTTTTTTTTTTTCTGCTTTCTTGCCCCATTTTCCTCTGAGGACCTACAAGACATGTCTGGGTGCTTTTGAGCCCATTTTTCTTGTGTGTGTGTGTGTGTGTGTGTTGTGTGTGTGCATGCATGTGCTTGTTCTTATTTTGTCTCATTCATGTGTGGTGAGAGGAACACATGTACATAATGTAGATGCCAGAAATCAACTCTCAATGGAGTTCCTCAGTGCCCTCTGCTTCACAGTTTTGGGACAGGTTCACTCACTGACCAGGAACTCAGCAGGTAGCCTGGGCTGACAGGTGAGTGAAACTGGCTATGTCTGATGCATGTGGTTCTAATTTCCTGGGAGCCCAGCTGTTTGGTCTAACACCATTTTTGGATATATCTGTGAGTTGACTCTGGACATTGTTTCTTTTAATATTTGTTTTTTATTAATTAATCAATTAATTAATTATTTTTTCCTGGCCCGATCACAGTTTCCCTTCCTTCGCTCCTCTCCTCCCAGTCCCTTCCTCTTCCTCCCTCTACCCCCATCCACACCCTCTCCCTTCCCTTAGAAAAGTACAGTCCTCCTCAAATATCAGCCAGCCATGAGATGTCAAGCTGCAATAAGACTAAGGACCTCTTCTCCTATAAAGGCAGGACCAGTCAACCCAGCAGGGGAAAGGGTGCCAAGAGCAGGCAACAGAGTCAGAGACAGCTCCTGCTCGCTCTATTAAGAGTCCCACAAGAGAAGCAAGCCACACAACTGAGACACCTGTACAGAGGCCCTGGTCAGTCCCATGCAAGCTCTCTAGTGGGCAGTTCAGTCTCCGTGTGTCCCTGTGAACCCAGTTCAGTTAATTCTGTGTGTTTCCCCCTGTTGTCCTTGGCCCCTCTGGCTCCTATAGTCCTTCCTCCCTCTCTTCGACAGGATTCTTGAGCTCTGCCTAATGTTTGCCTGTGTGTCTCTGCTTCTGTTCCCATCAGTTGTTCGGTTGAAGCCTCTCTGATGACATCTGGGCTAGGCAACAATCTAGGACTATAGCAGAATATTGCTAGGAATCATTTTATTAACTTCTGTTTTCTTTTTTGCTGGTCATGTTTGATTTTATTCTAGGTCTTTGGGCTGTCCAGCCTCTGGGTCCTGGCCCTTCAAGCATTGTCAGGGGTGGGATCCCACTCATGGTATGGGTCTTAAGCTGGTCCAGTCACTGGTTGGCCACTCCAATAATTGCTGAGCTACCTTTGTCCCAGCATATCTTGTAGGTATGGTAAATTGTAGGTCAGAGGTTATATGGCTGGGTTGGCGTCCAAATCCCTCCAGTGGAAGTTTCTCCAGGTTATAGGAGATGGCCAATTCAGGCTCTGTATCTCCCATTGCTAGGAATCTTAGCTAGAGTCACCCTCATAGATTCCTGGGAGTGTCCATTGCACTAGGTTTCTAGCTCATCCCAGTGATGCCTCTCCCGCCCACTCCCCACCCCCACCCCCCATTGATTCCAATTGTCTTTCCCAGTACTCTCTCCTCCATCCTCCCCACACTTGGACATTGCTTTTTTGTTTTTGTTTCTATTTTTATTTTTTATGATGAATAACCAAAGTAAATTATCCTCCCCAGTGTGAGTGGGCAATGCATGCTCTGCTCAGGGGCTGAATAAACAGGAAGCATAAACAATAGAGGATTTGATCTCTGGGTCTGGCTATGTAAGCCATGATGTGGCTGTGTTATCTGTCAGGATTTGTATGGGTGGGGCTCACAGGTTTCAGACTTGCACACTCTTGAATTCATATCTGGCTTTCTTAAACTATCACCACAGATGACTGGATACTGTAGAACTTCTTCGCCCCAAAGTCAATCTGCATAATAAAGCCCTTGCCTCTGGCATGGCATTTCTGTTCCTTTAAGAACCCTAACTACCATAACAAGCCAGGACTCATTAGGACTTCCTCATAAGTAATGCTATCAATGCGCTACAGAAAATATTTTGAGATGCTAGATAAAAATCTAAACAACAACAACAACAACAAAAATCTAAACAAGCTAGTGGTATAGTCCTATAATATCTTTTGGAAAATCTGAGGCAGGAGGATGGAAAGTCCAAAGTTTGCCTGGGCAACAATGTGAGTTCAAGGCCACCTTTTACAACTAAGCAATTCAGTGATCTTTTTCTCAAAGTTCAAAGCAAAGAAAGAAAAAAGGAAGGATCTGGGAAGGTGAGATCCTGGGTCTCACCTCGATCTCGAGTACTTAAAAACAAACAAACAAACAAAAGAATCTAAGCACTCCAAGCAGTGAACACTTGAAGAAACACAGAAGATAAATTGGCTTAAAGAAAAAGAGATAAAGCAGCTCTCCTGTGGAATAAATAAGGCTCA
>CABHPQ010168469.1:0-27126 GCA_902168405.1 Peromyscus aztecus | reverse complement strand
ACACACACACACACACACACACACACACACACACACACTTCCATTTTGATGCCCTTTGCCATGTCTTAGAAAAGCACCGTTATGATGAACTCCGGCTCTTCTGTTACAGTAACAGAGACCAGACAGAGAGACTTCAAACCCAGCATCCATCTCCCGACATGACATTAGCAGTAGACAGTTCACCGGCAACCAGTGTGAGCTCAGTGGCTCCAAGTCTTTCCTAACATATGCTGTTGTCACTTACACAAAATCTACAGAGAGCAAAATCAAGCAAATGTCAGAAGCAGAGCCATGTTTGCCTTGGGGTGGCGGGGGAGACTGGTGGAAAATGAGGGGCTTCGGGTGCCGTGGTATTCTTTCTTTCTTTTTTCTTTGATGTGTGGAATCTAGATATTTGAAAATATTTTTGTTTCTTGTGAGGATCTCACACATGTATACACTGCATTTTCGTCATATTCATGCCCCAGCTCCTCTCAGCTCTCCCTCCCATCACCTCCCCTTCCCAACTTCACTTCCTCTTTTCTATAACCCACTGAATCCAGTGGGTGCTGCCCATATGCACAGAGTATGGGACCATCCACTAGGGCATTGGTAACCTTCCATGGGCCACACCCCTGAAGAAAACCTCCCTCCCCCAGCATCCAGCCACTGCCCACAGCTTCTGGGCTAGCGTGGGTCTCTCAAGCCCTTCTATGCTGGACTGCTGGCTGGACGCTCTGTGTAGGCTTCCTGACGAGGTGAACTCACTGTGTGCAGATCCATGAAGCCATACACTGACCATCTGAATGCTCTGAATGCTGTAATTTTTTTAAAGTTTATGAGATAAATAAATTTAGAAACAACCCAGCTGGGCCACTGCTATTATAGTCACCATGAGACAGAGGAAGATGCCGGCAGTCAAGGTCACTGTCTGGTTCAGGGCTCACTTTTGGAGCTGATTTATATAAAGTTGTCCCACGTGATCAGAATCTGCCATTTATCCCTCCACGTCTTTCTCTGAGTGTCGTTGACTTTCCTGACACGTCCTTTCCACAGGCTGATCTGAGTGCTGGACTTTGGGACCATCACATTTCATGAGTTTTTCTTTTTTTTCCAAATTCTGACAGAGATCATTTCTGTACTCCTGGCTTCCCTATCACTTCCTTATCCAAGTTAGCTGTGACCCATGAATGTGGTCCATACACTTCCTGTCAAATTCTCCAAACACACCCTGGGCAGCTTGGCTCTACTGGAGAGAGGGCAGCCAGGTCCAGAGACACACAGAGATCTCTGCCAGCCTGTGTGTGGTACCTACCACCCTGCTCCATCCACCTGCCTCCCTGTTACTCAAAACTATGATGTCTGTCAACCTCCAGCTACCTGACAAATAGCCATCAAAGACCTACCGTGGGAATATCCTATGTGAATGCTTTTAGAGGTGGGTGTAGCCACACTGACTTAGAGCTAAAGAGAACAAGGTATTCAAATTCCCAACTCTGCGGCTGTGAGACTCTGCCCAAGTGACTTGACTCCCTCATCCGTAAGGTGAGGAACATAATGGTGGCTCCTCAGGATGCAGCAAGGATGAGTGAGTTAGTGTTTTCAAAAGCTCTTTTAATGGGTGTCTGCCGGGAAGAAAGCACCCAAAAGTCTTGCTGGTGTCAATGGCCTATTAGTGCTTCTGGCTTTGTCTATGGCTTCTCATTTTCTTTCCCCCTGTCTGCCTTGCTCTGCTTGGAGTCAGCCTTTGCTGTTCTGTGGTAGCAGAGGGCAAACCCACACAGGAGGGTGTTTAGGGAGGTCGCAGTGTTCCAAGTATGAAGTGTCCCAGCTTATACTTACTGACTGAGCACAGGGATGGGCCTAGATCCTAGCTGCCCAGCCATGTGATAGAGTTAGTGAGGCACACACCACAGGCTGTCTGGTCCCAGAGAGGAACTCACTTACACCGAGACTACCTAGTGACCCTCACATGTGTTGGGGGATGAAAATGGGCCCCAGGTTGTCTTCAAGGTCCCTCAGAGAGAATGGGATTATTGTATGCTATAGGAGGCCAGGTGGAGTGTGGGGGGCCATTCTCGGGTTCCTCGTGGCTTTACCCAGCAGATCCACATAGAGGATGATTAGGACCACGGGCCTGAGTGCAGGTGTCTGAGATGGTCTGCACTTGGCTGTGCTGGGGGAGGAGGTCATTTGCTCCATCCCCTTGGCGTCTCTATAAAAACCCTGGGGCAGAGACAGTCGGGGCCGTTGGAAAAGGTTCCAGGCCCCCTCGAGGCTATCCTTTATTTTCTATCTGTTTATCTCCGCAATAAATCCTTCTATCTAATATTTCCTGCTGCTCACACTCAAGAAAACTCTGGGAAGCTGTGGGGGTGGTGGGTAAACGCCCCACAGTGGAGGGACCAAGCAATAGTGGTCATTGGTTACCAAGGAGACACAGAACTAAAGTAGCAGGAGATGAGAAGTCACATCCTCTGAGCAGTGACTTTCAAACAGCCTGCTTAGTAAGACTGGCATGACGGAAGGGGACAGTTGCACGCAGAAAGCTGCCTTGTTTGACTTTGGGTTCCACAGTCCTGAACATAAGCAGCAACTGAGCAGCATGCGGCTATGACAGTGACGGAGGGGAGAGGGAGGAGTCCTGTGATGGACAGGTCCCAAGTGCGGGGACAGCGGCTACTTTCGCTTTTCTTTTCTCTGCTTAACTGTCTGGAGAGATCTGGCTTATTACTCACAGTTGGAAGCCCTGCCCCCAACAGAATGGTTTGAGCCCAGCCCACAGCTCTTGGTCCATTACTGTAGACAGTGTATGAAGGCAGCTTTCTCAAGTTCTGCTGCAGAAGAGGAAGGCCAAGGCTGGATTGCTGAGCAAGACAGTCCTCCCTTCTCCGAGTGCAGCCTGATTTGTGGGTACTATGTCAGGTTCCTGGGAGGGCTGAATGAAAGGAGATGTGAGTGCCCATACTTGTGACTGTGTATAGCAGAAACTTTTTACGTCACCCAGGAGACATAAAGAACTGAGACCTGCCACCAGAATGCATTGCCATAGAGTCGGTGAAATCCAGAAAGAAGAACGGGAAAAGAAAGACCCAGCTGAGGAGGGCCACGCCCCCACCAAGCATGCCACACAGTCAACACTGCCTGATAGTGTGCCGTCTGTGTGCTTTGCTTTGGCACCTCTGGCTTACAGGAAGAGAAGACACAGAAAGTGGGGGGTCCAAACGCTGACCCCTTTCCCTACCAGTCACTCGCATTAGGGAAAGCAGATCCCTTCCCGCTGGTCCCACCTTGACCCCAGGCCCCGCCCTGGCTCCATGGCACCTGACCACATACACCTGGGACGCTCTAGTTTGGAGAACTTGTAGATCACACATCTGAGTGGCACCTGTGACCCGTGGGGCCTATAAGATCAAGTGATTTCCACTTCTAGGACGGCCTGTACCTAAACAGCGTACAGGCCTGTTCTGACCTCTCGATAGCCACTGGCATCCACGGCTACCAGTGAAGCTACAGTCAAGGAAAGCCCAATAGCTTCACAAACCAGAGTCTCAGGCTTACTTAACACGCCCCTCAGGTCCATTGTGATGGGAGGGAGGGATGTATGTGCGCTTGTGAGCAAGCCTTCTGTCGCCTGGGGCTAAAAATCACTCAGCCCTGCTTAGCCTCTCCCAGAGAAGACATGGAATGCATAATTGATGGACCAGTCTATGCATATTCATGAGCTCATTGCCTTCTAAGGCCAGTTGCCACTGTGAAGGCTCCTTGCATAATGAACCCCTGTGAGTGTGACCAGACTGAGAGAGGCCTCCGGTCTTCAGCATCACTACTGGGCTCTGAAACTTACTTTGAAGAAAATTCTCCAAACTGTGCTTGCCTGTGCTAAAATGTGGGAGATCCAAAGAATGAAGCCTCCCCTGTAGGTCCTGAACCCTAAGGCTGCCCAAACTGGGCTTCAAGAGCAGCATTTCCGGGGATGCTGAACCTCTTCTCCATAAAACGATCCCCATAACGATGGGTGGAATTCCACGTTCTTCATGGTGACAGAGCCCAGAAATAAGCCCTGTTCAGCCTCAGATACCAGACACCTCAGGTGTACAGACTGAGGTTACTGGCCTCAGTAGTTCAATCCAGCCGGATGCCTGTGGCTCTCATGGACTCTAAGATGTACTTGCCACACACTTTTGAGACTGGGGTGAGTTGGGGCTGGAGAGATGGCTCGGCAATTAAGAGCACAGGCTGCTCTTCCAGAGGATCTGGGTTCAATTCCCAGCACCCACATGGCAATTCACAACTGCCTGTAATCCAGCTCAAAGTGATCTGACAGCCTCATACAGACATAAATGCAGGCAAAATATCAATCAATGCGCATGGAATAGAAATAAGTATATCATTAAAGAGAGAGAGACTGTGCATCTTGGCTGATGCCAGAGTTTAAGAAGTGAGATTTCCTTTCTTAGTGGCCTAGAAAATATATGAGTCTCACAGTCAGTAGGACCTTAGGCTCTGAAGAAATATAGCAATGTTACCATTTGCCATACACCTACTGTGTGCCAGGCAGTGAGCATGGATAACATCTGTACAACTGTTGGGCACAGGGCTGGCACACAGTCAGAGGTTCCTTCCTTTGACTACTCTCCACCTTATTTATTGAGACAGGGTCTTTCACAGAAGCTGGAGATCACTGATTGGTTAGGCCAGCTGACCAATGAGCTCCAGAAATCTACCTGCATCCACTTACCCTCTTCCCTCATCCAGCACTGAGGTTATATGAGTGTGCCAGCTTTTCACATGGATGCTGTGGATCCGAACATGGGTCCTCCCTTGTGCTTGACCACAAGCACTTTACTGACGGAGTGTCTCCCCGACCCCAACTTTCCTTCCTTCTTGCTCCTAGGAAGACAGAGCGCTGTCTTCTATCTTCTTCTTTCATTGTCAGGCAAACATTCACAAAAACTCGTAAGTCCACAATTTACTGAGGAAGCTTCGTGGCTTTGGAAGCATCAGTGCCAGTTGAATTTGGATTTGGGGGTGGAAGAAACCTAAAAGTTTTCCCAAACTAGTCACAACCCAATTAAAACGTTACACATGAAACCCAGGACGATGATTCACAGAAGGCTCCATCTGGTGATTCTCACTACACGCATTTCACATGTGACTCAACTTTGATTTTTTTTCCTCATTAAATGCTAAACAGCACACTTTCTATCACAGTACAAGAACATTTTAAAAGTCTTGCTGCCTATGAGCATGTGTGAGAATGCTCAGTGTGTATGCACATGAGTGTGTATTCATGGACATCTGTACTGTGGGGCACATTCATCTGTGCGGATTTGGGGATGTATACATGGGTCCAGTTTTGTTGACCCGCCCTGTACCTCAGGCCCTAGCTGGTCTGACAGTTCAGAATCAATGCTGTGAACTCTGTTAGCATCCTTTCATATGCTCATTTCATACAGGGCCCTGCAAATCCTGCAGCTAGCCTGGGGTGTATGAGTGTGTGCCTACAAATTCATGTGGCCTCATGTGTACACACACCTAATGTGGATGGGCACTACCTGTGTGTGTTCTTGGGGGTGCAAACTCTGGTAGGGCTTTGAGAAAGTGACTTTCGAGGGGAAGAGCCTCTCCATAAAAGGTCCAGAGGGGGCCAGAGAGAAGGCTGCGTATATGAAGGTGCTTGCTGACAAGCCTAAGTTCAACGCCCTGGACTTGCTAAGTGGAAAGAGAGAATCAACCCCCTTAAGTTGTTCTCTGACCTCCACACATGCACCAGGGTATAGCACCCCCACAAATGTACACACACACCACAAAATAAATAAAATTTAAAAATAATTCTTAGAAATTAAGTGTCCAACGGCATTTGAGAAAGAAGATCTCTGACATTAGGGGACCGCACAGATTCTACCACTCCAGACTGTGTCCCTTTTGCTGTTACTCTTTTGACACAGAGTCTCACCATGTGGCCCATGCTAGCCTTGAACTCTGAGGATCAAAAGGTCTTCCTAGTTCACCCTCTCAGGAGCTGGGCCTAAGATAGCATCATCCCTGGTTTCAATGTGACATTTGAACAAGCTCCCCAGATCAGTAGTCTCTAAAGTTTTAGGTTTGTTGGGAAGGCCATTGAAGCAGACACTCTTTAGAAATGTGCTTAGAATTTCACACAGATTAAAACTACATGACCAAGCACTTTGTGACCTTCCATTCCGATTCCCAGGGGCCACAAGTCCACCAGGAATCTGAGGGCAATAATGAGCTGTTAACCCTGGGGAAGTCTGGCCACAGGCCTCCCTCAGCCTCTGCCTGGGCCTCCCGCCAGCCAATGACTCACAGCGGGGCTGGATGGAGTGGCCTGGCTGGTCAACCTTCTATCTCCTACAACCCCGTATCAGGGCCAGGCCAGGACTGCCAGCCTGTGACTGCTTCTTTGGCATGGTCACACTGCTTGACTCTTCCACATCTGGATCCCTCAGATCTGATGTGATTAGCACTGGGTGGTGCCCCCAAGACCCCGATGCCATTGGGGGTGCCATTCCTGGCAGCATAGTGAAGGGCCTTTGGTACACAAATCTAGGACTATGCTAACAGGCTCCTTGGTATCCTGAGGTGTCCCCAGCACAACTCCACTCCCTGATTCTTCTTTCCCCAGAAACCATCTCAGGCTCAAGACGACCCTTGTAGAGCCCACTGACCAGATGACAGCCGGCAGAGTAGCAGGTGAGGATGTGGATGTTGTACTGTGCCACCTGCCAGAAGGTAACTGCGTAGGTAAGCGGCTCTCTCAGAGTCTCGGTTTCCTCATCACTACAGTATCCCTGTGCTGAGCATGGTCCAGCCCTGAGCCCTTTTTCAGCCTTCACTTGGTCGGCACGGGCGATCAGATGCGCACTTGCCCCTTGGGAGGCTAGCGATGGAGTGACCAGATAACACCCACCGCCAGGCACCTATTGTGCACCTGGCATTGTGCCCGCTCTCCTCTGGAGCCCAACAACAACAACAACAACTACTACAGGGAAATGAGGATGTGGTGGGTGAGACGATGAGGCCCAAGGACACACAACCTGTGGGATCTGAGACGAAACTCTGTGGCCTTCGCAGTAACTCTGCAGTAGAGACACTTTGCCCAGCCCCCCACGACTGTAGACCCCCAGACTCTCGGGTTGCCCGAGGCTGCCTCTCTGGCTTCAGCCCCCTCCTCAGTGTGAAACACAGAAGGGTGGCTGGGGTTCCAGTGCCAGCCTTTCTATATTATTCATGCCTCCCTTCGGCTGCCAGCAGGGACCTGGTCCAGAGGCCTGGCGTTGCCAGGAAAGATAAGGAGCCTACACCTGACTTGGCTTGTGTACTCCCTCCTGTTCTCGAAAGAACGATGACAAAGCCCTGTTGTTCCTGGCCCTGTGCAGGAAGCCCGACCTCCTCCTCCTCGGGAAAGGGAGATGGACCATTAGTGAGATTGTGGCAGGTCAGGTTTACGGCTTTCCTCCACCTGTCCCCTCTTGCAGTACAGTGAGGGCCTAGAGGCAGGTGTTTGCTGGCCCAGAGGGCACAGGGTTTCATGGAGCCCCTCCTGTGTACCAGGCTTCATACTCACGGCCTGCAGAAACCTATACAGAACTTCGTGGAGTTGGTATTACATATCCCAAGTGCCAGGTGGAGAAACTGAGGCTGGTGAGGCTGAGGGAGTACTCACTCAGACTGCGTAACTGGCCCACAGATCAGCCAGTGCTGCCCCTTGCTGGGATGCCAAACTGAGTCATGTGTCCTCAAAACACGACTAGGAAAGAGTGAGTTCATGCCCACCCACGCTCTGTCCTGAATACAGTCACGTCAAACAGAAGTCTGCAACACAGAGCAAAAATGCAAGGCCACCAAAGGGAGTCCCAGAGGTCCTTCTGCAGTCATTGCCTGGCCGTCCTTCCTCCTTTAGCCCAGGGAGCCCAGCAGGCCACATCTAGAAGTCTGACGGAGCCCCCAGGGCCCACAAGGACTCTGGTCCAGGATCACACATGCCACTGTGGGATGGCAGAAGGCAGGGGTGAGGGGTGGGGACTCTGCCAAGCTGGTGACCCCGCTGCCTGCCATGGCGCTACAGGGATGTCATGTCTCCAGGGTGGCACACAGGAATGCCTGGGCACCAACAAACACAGTCCTGTCCTCCTCCGTGATTTCTCACCCCCAGTCAGTCACGAAGCGCTTCAGAGACTATCAAGTGCAGCTCCCTCCCATCTACAAATCAGGCTGCTGAAGCCCAGAGAGGGCATGTTATTTACACGGCTCCGGTGTAGCAGGGGCAGTTAAGGAGGGCCTCAGACACTGGCCTAGTAGGGGTGTCTACTTCATGAAAAGCTCTGGGGCCCGCCCTCCAGCCCCGCAGCCCTGCAGCTGAACCTTGGACTTGCCCCACTGCCGATCACACCCTCCCAGACTCAGTTTCCCTGTCTAAAAACATCATCCACAGCTGGTGGGACTGTGTACCAGTAAAGGGCCTTTTCGAGTAAGCACTTCCTGAAAGACCTTGGAGGGACAGTAAGGATCAAGGGGTGTATATAACAATTCTGAATCTACTGTGTGCCAGGTGCTGGGGAAACAGGAGATGCAGACCCTGCCCTCCGGCGCTGTCACCTAGGAGGGGACACCAGGCAGGAATCAGATGGAGTGATGGAGGCTCTTAGGGGCTATTACTGCCCAAAGGAGGCCCCTCCCCCACCAGGAAAGGAGAAAGCAGAGGGAAGAAGGGCTAGCCTGGGGGAAACCCGGCACTCCAGCAAGGGGGGCTTGCACTGGCAACAGCCAGGCCATGTGAACTGCCTGTCACCCGAGTGAGCATCCTTACCTGCTGCTGTGATAAAAAATACCCTGACAACTTCATGGAGAAAGGCAGATGCAGGCCTACACACAGTTCACTTTCCTCATTTTATACAGGCTGGCATCCCAGCCCTAGGCGGTCCCCTCGCCGTTAAAATTGGTCTTCCCACATCAATTAATATAATCAAGACAATCCTTCACAGACATGCTTAGAGGCCCATCTCCCAGATGATTCTGTAAGACGGCAATCAATACTAACCATCGCAGAGGGTGAGGATCAGGTGCCTGAGTCTGAGGCTCTAGGAGTCCTTGAAGAGAGTCAGACCATGAAAGGAGTGTGCCAGGCTCAGGCCCTCATGCTTAACACCAGTGGGGAATTCCCCCTTGAAGACTCTACTCACTGAAGTGTCCGGAATTGGGCTGAGAAATGCGCCTGGAAGCATTGGGGTGTGTGTGTGTGTGTGTGTGTGTGTGTGTGTGTGTGTATGTGTGTGTGTGTGTGTATGTGTGTGTGTGTGTGTATCATATATGTATGTGTGTGGTATATGTATGTGTGTGGTGTATGTACGTGTATGTAATTGTATGTGAGTGTGTGTGTGTATGCACGTGTGTGTGTGTGTGTGTGTGTGTGTGTGTGCACCTGCGCATGCGTGCGTGAATGTGTGTGGAAGCCAGAGGCTGACATCAGGTGTGTTTTTCTGTTGCTTTTCACCACTCACTGAACCTGGAGCTGGGCTGGTACCCAGTAAGTTCCAGCGAGCTTCCTGTGTCTGCCTTCCCAGAGCTAGTGCCTCCATGCCCGGCTTTTCACACAGGTTCTGGGGACCCAAACTCAGGCCCTCATGCTTGCATAGACAGCACTTTACTGAATTGTCTCTGGTTCCTTAAAACACATATTTTTTTAAGGGTAGCAGCGGCTACCCTTCCTGAGACAGGCCTATGCATCCTCTTCCACAGCCCCTGCTTTCTCAGGGCCGTAAATCAACTCCTCTAAAGAGGACCTGGGGGTAGGGAGGACAGAGACAATTGCCTTTGGCAAGCTGCAGTTCACAGGCCAACCAGGGTTCAGTTTCTAGAGGCCATGGGGCAACAGAATCCCAACCTTGAGGTCACACTGCCTGCTGGGGGAGGGGGGGTTCTCTCTCGGCACCTCAGGGTGGCAGCAGCCCAAGCCCATCTTCTGCACTAAGGGATCCCAGATGCTTCCTACTTCAAGGGCCTGACCTTGCAGGAAGGGTGGGAACACAGCCGGAGGAAAGAGCTGTTAGTGGCCAACAAAAAGCATATATACTGGATCCCTCCATATTGGTGGAGTGCTGGGTTCCAGGCACCCCATGTACCAGACCCCAAATCCCTCATCTGAAAGAGGGTAGTGTTTGTAAAGAGCTCACACTCAGCCTTCCTTGCTGTCTAAGTCATTTCCAAGTTGTTTGTTAGGGAAAACTGTCATCTGGTAATTACGAGGTATCCCTAAGTGTTCAGAGCAGTCTCGATGCCGGGGTGTCAGGCTGCAGATTTAGAGGCCAACTGTGCTTCTTCTCACATGAAACAGTCCTGCCATTTATCTGAGATGGTTTTTGTTTTAGATAATGTCTTGCAATGTTGTCCAGTTTGGCCTTGAACTCCTTAGCTCAAGGAAATCCTCCTGCTTCAGTCTGCTGAGTAGCTGGGACTACAGGCTTCACTGTGCCCAGCAACCCATGAATCTCTTGGTTCTTCATTCACCAAAGCTTTCCTAAGCCAGACACAAACACTCAGGTGGGCTGAAAGGTCAGTGAGGCCCAAACTGTAGTGACCACACAGGACAGAGCATATGATGTCTGGGGACAATAAACTTGAGATCCAGGCTTCACGGGAGGAGAAAAATTGTTTTTAGGGCTGGGGAGATAAAATACTTGCCACTCAAGCTTGAGAACCAGAGTTCAGTTCCCTAGAACCAATTCAAATGCCAGATGGGGGACAGCAGTAATCTCACCTGTAATCCCAGCATTAGGAGGGAAGAGAGAGGGACTCTGACCAGCTAGAGTAGCTGTATGGGCAAGCTCTGTGTTCCATTGATAGACCATGCAGCAATAGATAATTCAGAAAGGAATTGAAGAAGACTTTCAACTTCAACTTCAGGCCTCTGCATACACACTTACATGCACACCCATACATGTGAACACACAAGTACTATATATATATATATATATGCATGTAAATAAAGAGAAACAGCCCCTATGTGTCCAGAGAAGAGCCTGAAGGACTACGCTGCAGTGTAGGAAGATACAGGGTGCAAGATACATCCAGGGTGAGGATGCCCTTCCAGCTACCAGGGAGATTGGGAGAAGAGGCAGCTAGAAGAAAGGAAGAGGGCAGGTATCACGGACAAAGAGGGTGCTGCTCTCTCTGGGACAAAGCTACCTAGGGAAGAATGTGTACTTCTTCAGGACATTTTCCTGGGTCCCTAGCCATAGCCCTGGGAGACATAACATAACAGTGTTAGTGTCTATAATGGGCTCAGTAGTGACCCCAGAGAAACCAGGTCCTAATCTCTGATCCTGAAAAAGCCACTTGGGGTGGAGGGGGTGTTGTTAGAACCTGGGGGAAGCGGTGATCCTGGATTATCAGGTGGGTCCGAACCGCTGTCACACGCGTCCTCACCACAGAGGAGCAAAGCCGGGAGGGCCCAGGAAAGGGGAGGCAGGCAGACACAGACACAAGCAGAGGAGAGGCACGCTGGAGCTGCAGGGTGCACGGAAGGACTTCTCCCCTGTGGCAGAAGGTCTGTAACACCTGGGTCTGAGCCCTGGGACACTAACGTTAGACCCCAGCCTTCAGAACTTCAAAGATGGCTCCTTTCTGTTGTCTTGAGCCAGCCACCATGTTTGTGGAAGTCATACAGGGCCATAGCCAATCGGTGCAAGGGTAAGAGGTGTGGGAGCAGTGAGCAGGCAGATCGGCTCTGGGGACTGAATCCACCTAACTCCTGCAGGCTTTGTTAAAGCCTGGCCATTTGTCTCCGGCTCTGTGGTACCCATGCTGTCCACATCCACAGCTCCCTACAGGATAAGGCTGGCATGGATAAAGATGCAGGAATGTGTAATCAATGAGACATTCAGTAGATGTCTACTGACCATCTGCAGACAAAGATGGTGAGGTCCCTGCCTTTGGGGGTCTGACTTCACCTAGCACCCTCTCCTATCTGTTTCTCCTGAGAGCCTGTCCCCACAGGTCACACATATAAAACGAAAGCTCTGGTTTTAGGGGCTCTGATAAAAAAGGACCCCAGTTCCCCAGCTCTGTCTTTGAGCACATGTGTTAAGACATTGTACTAGTGGCAGAAACAGCTGGAAGGAAGGATTTACTTGCTTGCTGAGAGGGTACAGTCCATAACAGAGGGGAAGCAGAGGTGGGGACAGCCCATGGCCACGGAAGCAAGAGCCTGAGGTGACTTGCTCACTAAACACAGCTGGGACCAGAAGCTGGGGCTGGATTTTAACCCTCAAAGTGACCTCCAACAACCCCCCTTCTTCTGGCTTGGCCCCACCCCCACAGGACCCTTAACTTCCCAAAGTGGTGCCACCATCGGGGACCGAGTGTTCAGATGCATGAGCCTACAGGAACATTTCACATCTCTGCGTCATCAGTCTCATCTTGCACACGAGGGGACGAGCGTCAGGAGAGGACACAGATCACATAGTGCCAGTGTCAGCCTGGTTCCTCCATCCTGCCCTCCTCCCCATCCTCCACCTGTGGCCCCTTTGGCCCAGAACACACCACCAGGGCAGAGAATGAGCCTGGCACTCAGCCTGCTGCGGTATCTACGAACATCTGGCTCAGAGCCAGGAGTTCTGCAGGTGTTACCTTCCTTTCAACTGAATAGATTCGGTGAATACCCCAGGCCCCTCAGAGACTCTCCCCTCCTCCCAGCCTGGTTCTGTTCCCAGGAGCCTCCTAATAAGCTCGCAGTTCCCAGGTGGGTTGGTTTCCACTGTGACAGGCTGATTAGATCCCTCACCTCCACCTGGCTCAGGTTACCGATACACAATCAGTCTAACCTTGGCACCTCTGCCAGGCCGTAGGCGCTCGGCACAGGGCACAGCTGCACAGCCTCACAGGAGGGTGCCCTCGCCTACAGAGCCCTCCAGTGACCAGCGGAACTGTGAAAGTCACTGCTGCAAGTCCCCGGGTGTCCAAACTATTTATAAGAAGGACACATCGATTCCCCTTGTCAGACACTTGGTGCCAGCCAGGCCTGTCTGCATTCCACGGGGGAGTGTCTGTCTTGGCTTGCCCATCCACAGCCTGGCAGCACTTCAAAGCTGAAGGGAAGATCACCCAGGCCTGGGCCATGTCCATCAGCACCTTCTCTGATGGCCTTTCCAGTGGGGCTTTGGACACACACACGCCTCCATGTGTCTGGCTTCCTCTTTGTCCCTCTCTGCTACCAGCTTTTGGAGGAAGGACCCCAATGCAGCCTGCACCTCCAAACAGCGATGTCCACTGGAAGGCATCTAGGGTCAGGACCTGAACATTGCTTAAACTTGAGAAGCAGATGCTGTCACTGTCCCCTTATACAGGTTGGCAAACTGAGGCTTGAGGTCACAAAGCCAAGAAGTGTTGGCCAATGAGTATCTAAGAAAATACATAGCAGCCTTCGTCACCAGAGAAGCCAAAGCCACAGTGAGTTGATCCCCCATACTCCCCAGAGTGACCACGATCATAATGCAGTTCCCTGTGGGCATGTGGGGTCAAGGCAGACATGCCAGCTGGCCGTGCTAATGGAACACAAAATACGCACTCACAAGCCACTGTCTGGAGGGTGAGTTCTCACGCCAACACGGCCAGGTGTGGCGGCCAGTGCCATCAGCTAATGAATGGATCAGTCCCCACAGTGGGACTTGCAAAGAGGTACAATGATGTCCTGACTCTGGCTGCAACAACAAGCTTGGATATTCCTCTAAGTGCGAGAGAGCTCAGCTGTACAGCATCCAACAGCACACACGTGCTCAGTCCAGAGTGGGCAAATCCAGAGACACAGGAAGCAGACTTGAGGCTGCCAGAGGCCCAGGAATGCCTTCATTGGGTACGGGATGCCTTCATTCGACAACTGCCGAATGGGCAAGATGAAGGGCAGCGTACTCATTATTCTTTTGAGAAAAGAACCCATGTACCCCTAAAAGGTCTCCAGCTTCAAATGCAGCAAGGATGACCTTGAATTTTTGAGCATTATCCCTAACTCCTGAATGCTAAGATTACAGGCATGCATCATGTACTGTGTACCATCTCACCTGGTTTTGGGCGGTGCTGGGGACAGAAGCCAGGGTTTTATGCATGCTATTCACTCTACCAACTAAACCACACCCCCAGCCCTAAATGGTGAATCTTATAGCATATGGGTGATATTTCAAGAAAATAGTTACCAAAAAAAAAAAAAAAGAGAGGTGGGACAATGGAGGCAGGATTTGAACCCACGACTTACCCCTACAGCACCTGCAGCTGTCCCTGGCCATTCCTTTTGGTTTTTGTTTTGTTTTGTTTCCTCAGATGGTCTCAGAGGACCCTGAGCACAGCTCCCTTGGCTGTCCACTCCATGAACCTATATCCTCTGAAAAGGCTGGCCTGGAGCTGTAGGCAGGAGCTGTCCAGGGGCCATGGGTCCAGCCTTTCGCCCTGGTCCTCTTGCTGCCCTGAGTGTGGCTAAGGACACCAGATACGTTTGCTGAAAACCTGGCTACAGCCTCTCCCCCTGCCAGGCCTGGCCCAAGTGGAGTCCGGCCTGGTGAGGGACGCACACAACCTCATAGTCATCACGCCCGTTAGTCCTGGTGGCACCTATCTGTATCACCCTGGCACTACCGAGACTCATCCCTTTCCCAATATAGTCAGCAAGTTTTAGGAAGGACAGAAAAAACAGACAAAAAGTCCACAGGGAGAGTCCGGGGTTTGGTGGCATGGGGTCCACTTTCCTAAGCCTCGCCATCCCCGCAGCAAGGCTCTGCAGCCTCATTCCCACTCTCTACCTGACTAATGTCTGCTGGAGGGCAGGAGAGAGGCTTGGCACCTTTGAAGACGAGGGGTGCTGAACAGGGTCCCCCCCCATCAACTCTTACGGCTCCCCAGGACTGGCCGGCCTCTTTCCCTAAGGCCCTGCAGTAAGGGACTACCCAGGCCTGTCTGCAAGCTCCCCTTGTCAACTCTGGCCCAGTGCAAACCTGGAGTGATCAACAGACACAAACGTGGTACTCTTGGGTCCCCGAAGTGGCCATGGCCTTTCTCCACTATTTACAAAGCACAAACCACCCCAAAAGGAAGCCTGACCCTCAGATTCCACTGCCTGTGAGCCATGGCCTTTCTCCACTGTCTACAAAGCTCAGGCCACTCCAAAAGGAAGCCTGTCCTCCCCTCAGATTCCACTGCCTGGGAGCCGCAGCTGGTATTCCTCAGACTCCCTACAGCCCTTTCCTGTGACGCTGCACCCTGGGTACAGGCTGGGGCTGGGACGACTCCACAGCCTCTAGAAATTTCTCTATATTTCTAGGAGAGTTGGGCCCCTTAGGACCGACCCTACAGTGGAGGAGCAGAGGGGCTAGAACCCAGGACCCCATGCTTGCACAAGAGACACTTTCCTGACAACTCTCCCCAAGCCCTAAGTTTTGGGTTGGTCTGGTCGGTTTTGTTTTTTCTTCCTGTGAATGTCAGCATCTGTCTGTTACTTGTGTTCATCCCAGGTGTCTGAGCTTGTGCACGAGTGTCATCTGATAGAGTTGTGACAACCTGCATGAGCAAGCACAGATGGGAAGGAGTGTCTCGGGGCAGGGTGTATGCACATACCTAACAGGAACCTGGTTCCACGTATGCCTCTCTCTGTAAGGAATCGTGAGCCCTCGGTGGGTGGCTGGTGGGGCACAGGCAACATCATTGCAGCCCTGGACAGGAGGGAGAGTCCTACTACCGCAGGGATTCTTCAGCCTATTCTGGTCATAGGGCAGAGCCAAGAACCTGCTGCAGTCCCCAACTGCTCCAGCAGATGGCCGGTGCTTTGGGGGTGCCTCCCTGGCCCTGGCTCAGGCAAAAGGAAAGAGATACATTTGTCTTTATGTTGTGCACCTGGCTAGGACCCTGTGGTGAACACTCTGGAGGCAATGGACTTACCCAATGGGGCTTTTGAGCTAGAGCTGACTCCAGGCCAGGCCTCCAGCTTCAAACCTAGGTCTCTCCAGGAAGCCCTGCTTTCCAAGGACACAGGGAGCTGGTGGCTCATCATGCATGCTTGGTAAGAACTGTGGCATCAAACTGAGCACCCCTCTCAGAGCTTAGAGCCTAGAAGGGTATTTGTGGCTGTACTGATATTTGACATTTTCCCACTGGAAATGATGAGGTAAGATTCCTAGAAGATGTGGTTCCAGTCAGTGCAGGACTGCAGAAGCATTCTGTTCCCAGAGCAGAGCTCACAGCCCCACCTACAATCTCAGTCCTATTTCTAGTGACGTTGTACATCCTTAGGGAAGGGATCATAGACATCATAGAGGCTGAAAACTCGTGTGGAGTGTGTGTGTGTGTGTGTGTGTGTGTGTGTGTGTGTTACATATTATCAGTATCAGATGCACACACATGTAAAGGCCAGAGATAGTGTCTCTCATCGAACCAGAAATTCACCGTTTCTGCTGGGCTGGTCATCCAGCCAGCTCCCTCTTGTCTCTACCCCCAGTGTTGGGCTTGTAGGCACATTAAGTCATGCCTGGCTTTTTATGTGGGTGCTGGAGATTCGAACTCAAGTCCTCACGCTTGCAGAGCAAGTGCTCGTCCCCACTGAGCCATCTCCCCAGCCCCGCAAACTCTACTTTAAACCAGGTCTTCTCTTGTGATAAGAACCAAGGTGTGTTGTGCTCTGCCCTCTGATAGGAGGTCAATTTTTATTTGAATTCATTTGGCTATGCATATATACTATCAGAACAGTGTTAAGTTGGTGGGTTGATAGTTAGTTAGTTAGTTAGTTAGTTAGTTAGTTAGTTAGTTAGTTAGTTGAAACAGGGTCTTACTCTGTAGCTCAGGCTGGCCTCAAACTCCCCATCTTTCTGGCCCAGTCTCCCATGCTGGGATTGCAGGCCTGTGACTATAGCCTCTGGTAAAGCTGTCCACTATGGACTGAGTCTTCTGTAGATTGTGTGTGATCGTGCCTACCAGAGCCACAAAGCAGACTATCCCTGGAGCTTTCACAGACCTCCCCCACTACTTTCCTATGATCATTTTCTTCTGAGCTGCCTGGGACACCACCACTTGGTCTGTTCTGGGCTTTGCCGGCCACGGTCCTCTTTTGCTCCTTACCAAACAACACCAAAAGAGACTTTTGGAGCTGGGGAGATGGCTCAGCCAGCTCAGTTGGTAAAAGGCGAAGAGCTGAGCTTAGATGTGCAGAAGCCGCTTGAAAAGCCTAGCAGGGCAGTGTGCACCTGCATTCTCCCTGGTAGGAAGGCAGAGGTGAGAGAATCCCTGGGTCTAAAGGACCAGCCAGTCTAGCCAAATCAGTGAGCCCCAGGTTCAGTGAGAGACGCCGTCTCAAACACATAAGCTAGAGAGTCACCAAGAAAAACAGTGTGACCTCTGGCCTCCACATGGTGCACACACACACACACACACACACACACACACACACACACACACGAGACTCTTGACCATCAGCAGCTAATGTTTCCCTTAGCTGTGTTGTCCCTTGCTGGAACTGGAACCAAATCTTTCAGAAGTTGATTTTTTTTTTTTTGTTTTTCTTTCCTTTCTCTTTTTCTTAGATAACATAAATTTATTGTCTCACAATCTGTGACCAGAGGTCTGAGACTGGAGTGTGTCTATTCTCTCCTTGGCTAATACATGGTTTCCTGTTACCTTTGCTTCTTACCTGTCTCTGTTCTGATTTCCTCTTTTCGACTAAAATTAACAAACAAATTCTATTACATGCGATTTATTGTGTGCACACGATGTTTTGAAGTCTGCATGCATCGCTTGAGCCCAGCAATGAACAAACAGACCACCTCGCAGGGTTATCTAACGCTGAGAGCTCTTATCACCACTCTATTTTCCATGAGTGCGGTATGCATCCTTAACAACCGTGCCGTCCCGCAGATCCCAAATGTACTTCTTGAGTCTCCCTAAGATTCTGTTCCCTTGTCCAAGTCCCTCCCTGCCCTGCTCCCTGCCCCTGCCCCAGCCCTGGGTAAGAGCCATTCTACACTCCACATCTACGGACCAGTTCTTTTAGACTCTACAAGAGAGGGAGGTCATACAGTATTTGTCTTCTGATGCCAGACTCATCATTATGTCGGGTGACACAATTCCATGCTGTGTTGTCACAGGTGGCTGGGTTTCCTTTTTTATGGCTGACTAGCATTCCATTGTAATATCCCACACTCCTTTATCCATTCATCCACCAATGTACACATCATTCTGGGCGAGGGTTTATTTTCAATAAGAGCTCAAAAGCGTAGCTAACAAAAGCACAAGCAGACAAAAGGGATTGTATCCCATGAACGAGCTGTGCACAGCACGGGAAACATCCCACAGGGCCGAGAGACCACCTCCAGGATGGCAGACAATCCTTGTAAAGGACAGTCTGCCTTCTGGGCCCTCCCTGCTGCATCTGTGGATCCAGCCAACCGGGAAACAAAGTGTTCAAGAGCAGGATATCACACCGTAGCTGACAAGGACTGTGTAATTATGTCCAAAGTGTCCTCTACTGGACATGTGCAGACGACCTTGTCATCTCTCCCTTACCAGCACAGTGTGGTAGCTTTCCGTAGACTCCTCACAGTGGCAGGAAGTATCGGTCATCTAGAGATGATGTAAAGTACTCCAGAGGATGTGTAAGTTGTAGCATTTTATGTAACTACTTGAGAATTCTTAGATCCTAGTATCTTCAGGGGTCATGGAAGGGTCCCCAAAGGAAAACTGTATGCATCTAACAAAAGGTTAATATGCAGGACACATGAGAAATTCAGGGAGCTGGAAAAATGGCCCTGGGGCTAAGAGCATATATAGCTCTTACAGAGGACCCACATCAGGGGACTCACAACTCCAAGGGATCTGACACCCTTTTCTGGCCACCTTAGGCACCCGCATGTACATGTACATACATTCAGACACACACAGAGGGAGAAAGAGAGAGAGAGAGAGAGAGAGAGAGAGAGAGAGAGAGAGAGAGATCTTTAAAAGAAAGAAAGAAATCCAAGCCAAGTGTAGTGGTTCATGCCTATAACCCCAGCATTGGGGAGGTTGAGGCAAGATGAGTGCTGTGATTTTTGAGGCTAACCTGGGCTACATAGTGAGTTATAGACCAGCCTGGGTTACAGTATATAGACCCTGTCTCATAAAAATAATTAATTAATTAATTAATTTTAAAGCAGTCGTGGTGGCACATTACTTTAATCCCAGCACTCAGGAGGCAGAGGGAAGGAAAGTGCTGTGAGTTTAAGGCCAGCCTGGGCTACAAAGTGAGTTTCAGGCCAAGCCAGAGATACATAGTTAAGATGCTGTCTCAAAAACCAAAAACCTAAAAACTAAAAAATTAAATTAAAAAGAAAAGGAACAAAGAAAGAAAGAAACTCAAATAGCTTGATAGTTAAGAACCAAACAACCCAATTGCAAAATGAGTTGCCAGGCCTGATGGACATTTCTCAAAAGGAAACGTTCAAATGGCCATGAGGTATGGGCAAACACACTCAACACCAGTAATCACCAGAGAAATGTAAACTAAAATCACAGTAAGACATTACCTTGTGCCTGTTAGAATGGTTGGAATCAAAAAGAAACGGCCTCACAGGAGAAACACACTTGCCACACAGGCCCAAAAAAACCTGGGTTCAGTCTCCAGAACCATGTAAAGTGAGTGGAGAGAATTCTGACTTCACATGTGTACTCAAGCACGCACACCTATACACATATCATCTACACACACACACACATGCACACACACACACACACATACACACACTACAAAACATTTAAAAAATTGGAAGGCAGCTGAGGAGGAAGAGCCCTCATCCACGGCTGGTGGGAATGTAAGCTAGTCTGGCCACTATGGAAATCAGTATGGAGCTTCCTCAAAAAATTAAAAATAGATCCACCATCTGATCCAAATCTCACTCCTAGGGAAATGGAATCAGTGTGTTTAGGGACATCTGCACTCCAGGCAGCATGTCAAGACAGCCAAGAGACAGAAACAGTCTTAAGTGTCCATGAACAGATGAATGGATATTTTTGTGCTTTTAAGTGTAAATTCACATCTGTGGGAGAGCAAGATGGCTTGAAAATTCTCGCCCTTTGTTTTGTGTAATTTGCATGTTGAAAGTCACATGACCTACATCAAGAATGTCTGCTGACCACAGTTTACACAATGTGCTCTGGCCTTTTCATAATTAAAGTGGATTACTATAGCATTACAAAAAATCTTGGAGTAGGGGAGAGTCAATAATATTACTATTATTCATTCACACAGCACTTGCCCACCCTTTTGCCTTCATACATGTCATGTGACATGCTTTGGCCAATGAGATGCCAGAACAGCCATGTCCATCACTTCCTGTGGGGCCATTTGATTGGCCATGCTGATGTCAGCTCTGTCTTCCCTGGGTGAATGATGTGGGGGTGGGGGGGAGTGGATCCGGGCCTGTATGGAAGCATCCCAATATACACTTCTGTGTAAGGGACCTGCTCTACCTGGAGCCGACTGGAATGGACTTTGCATGAGTGAGAAACCCTTCACCACTGTGAACCACAGCAATTTGTGTTTTCCACAGCAAACCAAGCCTGTCCTGACTTCAGCACAGTTAGACGAAACAAAGAGGACATTTTAATGAGTACCAACCTTGAAATAAAAATGCAGCGTACAAAGGACCACTGAAGAGTTAAACCTGCCTCAGCAAACAGTTCCTGTGCTTTATTTTGACTGTAGAATATCAAGAAGAAAATAGTCTGTGGCTCCAAATGCTAATAACTTTATTTCTTTTCTTTTTCTTTTTTCTTTTTGGTTTTTTGAGACAGGGTTTCTCAGAGAGATCCACCTGCTTCTGCCTCCCAAGTGCTGGGATAAAAGGCATGTGCTACCACTACCCGGCAATTTTATTTCTTTTAAAAATATGATAAATCGGGCTGGAGAGATGGCTCAGAGGTTAAGAGCACTGGCTGTTCTTCCAGAGGTCCTGAGTTCAATTCCCAGCAACCACATGGTGGCTCACAACCATCTGTAATGAGATCTGGCTCCCTCTTCTGGCCTGCAGGGATACACACAAACAGAATACTGTATAATAAATAAATAAATAAATAAATAAATAAATAAATCTTTTAAAAAAATATGATAAATCAGGCTGGTGAGATAGCTTGGGATGTGAAAGCACTTGCTGACAAGCTGACAAGTGGAGTTTGATCTCCAGAACCCACACAGTAGAAGAGAGTTGATGCCTTCACATTGTCCCCTGACCACTACTACATGTGGCACTGTGTGTGCACACTAACACACACACATACACACACACACACACACACACTGTGAAAAAATACAAATACAGGGCCCAGCAAGATGTCTCAGTAGATAAAGGTGTTTCCCCCAAGCCTGATGAACTGAGTATAAGCCCTGGGACCCCCATGCCGCAAGCTATCCCCTGATCACCATGTGTACATATGGCCACACACTCAAACTCATACACACACATATACATGCAAAATAAATAAAATAGATTAAAACATCTCGCTGTCTCAACAATGTTCAATTCCAGTTGGTGCAAAACTCCCACATTGAACTCCTAACGGCTTCCTGTATGCTTGCCCTGTATTTCTTCTCATAATCAGGAAGTTCTTGGGAGTACTAGAGACACTGGAACATGGCTCTAGCAGTGAGAACATTCATCTGCTGCTCAGAGTTAAAATCATGTGTGAGGGCTGTGCTGAGCCTGTATGAAAGTCCCACTGATATCCAAATATGGGACAGATGCACAGTCATGTGTGGCTAGCCAGTAAGTGTCACATATGATAATGGATAACCTCCTTGAATGCAGAAAGAGAAGGTGGCCCATGTCTGGATACAGGATGAGTGCTCCAGTTGTACTCAGACACCCAATACCTTAGCACTCCAGCAAGTAGCACAGGGTATGATCAGGCCAGGCAAGCATCCTTCAGGAATGTTGCCCAATGAGACAACAGAATGTACATTCCAATGTACAGGGTCCCTGAAGCTACAAATCTCAGGGAAGGGTCCCTGAAGAGGCAGACCCTCATCCCATGTCTGGTGATGGGCTGGTTTTGAACAGAAGAAAGTGGATGAGAGCCCTTAGCACAATGCTGGAGCACAGTGGGACCTGTTAGAGAGAGCAGCTCACAGCGCCATTGCTGGGTGATCTTTCTCTCTTGGGCTCAGTTTCCCCATGCACAACGTGGGACTGTGAGCTGGAAGTATGGTGTGAACCATGATATGGGACAATAATGGGAGTGGCCGTCCAGGGCTTCTACCTGCACCTGCTCTGTCCCACACCCAGCCTCTCCCATGAGGTAGTTCACTGTTGCTCAGGTTAATCCCTTCACACCAGCTCTGAGTGCTCACCACATCTATAGTGACACTTTAAAGAGGGCCACCTGCTGCCTCCCGCCTCTCCCAGACTCCACGTTTATAGGGAACTGAAAGGCATCATCTCACAGACTCCCCACAACACCCCAAGGTCACAGTGTCACCTCCCCCTCACAGGTGAGACTAAGACATTCTGCTGGGTCCTCCCCGACCTCTTGACCTCCATAGTCTTTCTCCAGTGCCTCTGTCCACAGCACCTCAACAATCCAGGCGCCAACCCCCGCCTCCCCCCTCCCCCACCCGGCTCCAGAGTCTTCACTGGCTCCCTTCTACCTATAGATTGAAGCCTGAATGCAGTCTCTTGACTAGGAAGGGGGATGTCAGACAACCCTCAACCTCAAAGGGCGAGCAGCCTGGAGCAGAGCCTCAGGGCCCAGAGACCCCTCCAAGAGCAGTGTCCCAGAGAGCTTTGCGGTTTGGATCTTGAATGTGTCTTAGAGGTCCATATGTTAAAGGGGCACTATCAGCAGGAAATGGGGCCCGGTCGGAGGAAGTTTATTAGGACCCTATTCCCTCCTTTCTCCCCCTCAGCTTCCTGGCTACCGTGAGGTGAGCCACCCTGCCATCATGTGTCCTGCCTGCCACTGGCCCAGAGCCACAGTGCCAAGTGACCACGCACTGCAATCCTACAGTGAAGGCCAAGTGACCCTTTCCTCCTTGTGATGTGATGGTCTCGGGCACTGTCACCGTCACAGAAAGCAGATGGTTGTGCTTGGGTTCATCTCCTCCAGAGACACATACAAGGCTCTGAAGTGGGCTGTCAATCAGCCAGTCAGCGGGCATAGAGGAGGACAGAACCCAGGCTGCCTTTCAGACACTGAGCTCACATCACTCCTCTTGCTCTCCTGGAGCTAGCATGGCTGGTGAGCCTTGAGAGGCACAGGGCAGAGAGCCTGGCTCAGACCGCCAGAGTAACCCAGGCTAGCTCCGTCCCTTCCTGGAGCCAGTGGCCTGAGATCATCTCAGAGGCCTCCTCTGTGTTCCAGGGTCACTCCTGGGTCCTCTCTGCCCTTTTCACAGTGTTTGCCTACCCCGAATCCAGGGCAGGGAAAGCTGTCAGGTCTCTCCTCGGAGGTCTGCACAGCTGTATTGTACCTGATGCAGTCTGGGGCAGCGTGGATTGGGGACAGCTTCCAGGGGGACACTGAAGAGCTGGGGTTGGCCGGAGTAAGAAGAGGGGGTGGGGCTGCCTTGGTACCTGCTGAGGGACCCAACATGAGGCCTAGGGAGGAAGAAGTCTGGCCTCTCATGTGCCTGGACAAACCAAGTGAACTATGGATGGCTCCCCAGTGTCTTGGGAAAATGCCTCTGAATTGACACAGAGAGACAAGTACTTCAAGAGACAAGTACCTGGGGGGCCTGTGAGGATGTCAGGGGCCCTCTTAGCTGAGTCTCCTGGCAAAGGAGTGTGAAGCGAGTTGATGTTTATGGGAGAGCAACCCTCCCTCAATGACAGTATCAAGAGGGAGACCAAGGCAGGCAGATCTCTGTTCAGGGCCAGCCTGGTCTACAAAGCAAGTTCCAGGACTGCCAGACAGAGAAACCCTGTCTCGAAAAACGAACAAACAGAGCAACCATTTCTCAAGGTAAGAGTGGGTTGATGGCAATGGAATTGGCAGAAGTTACACAGGAAGAAACAGAAGGTCACTCAGCAACCAGACACATACTCAGTTATGCCCCAACCCCACCACCATAGACTCAGTTTCCTCTCCTCCACCACATTCTCAGTTTCAGACCCCCACCACCCCATACTCAGTTATGGTTACACACACACACACACACACACACACACACACACACACACACACACACCATGCTCTCCAGTAGGACAAATGTTCACCCATCAAGTAAATGAGTTGCTCAAGGCCACAGAGCCAGTGAGTGGTAGAGCAGGGATTTGAACCCTGAGCTGGTCTGACTGCATTCACTGCTATCTGATAATGCAGCAGGCTGTTCTTAAGGCTCAGAGTTGACTGTACACGTCATTTCCCTTCCTAAACCAGGAGAAACTGGCAGCCCGAGGCCGGGCTGCTCCTTCCTATTGAAAGGGACTGGATGTTGTAAAGTCACCACAGGAATGTTGGGATGTGTGGAATAAGTCCCTTCAGAGCTGGGATGTCCAGAAGGTGCTAAACACAGACCCAGTGAGGGATGGGGCAAGCCCTCATTTTACCAATGTTGACTAAGACTTGTCAGGTCAAGTGATGCATTCAAGTCACCCCTGCACCCAGGGAGAGTCTAGTCTAAAATGCAGGTACTGAAAAGGCCGTGTCTTCAGTGGGCCGGCAGTTCCTGCTATAAATACAATGCTGACTCCTGGGTAACCTTAGCCTCCTCCAGGCTTGCCCGCCCAGGCATAGGGCCATAAATCGGTCTGTACCGCCCACTGCGCTCCCCTCTCGGATGCCCTAACAAGGTACCACATTTTTTTTTACAGGCTCCAGGTAATTGGAGGCAGTGTTGAGCTCTAGCTATCTCTGAATAAAGGGGTGTTGCTGAAGGCAGAGACTCCTGGAATGAGGACCTAACCTGGGTACTGAGCAAAGAAAATGGGGTGAGCTTGGTTCTGGTCTCTGCTGAACACGCAGCAGTGGGATGGCCTTGGGCATGCCACCTGCCCCCCGGACTTCAGTTTTCTTAGCTATACAGTGAAGTTGATGTCATTCACCTCCAGGCAGTAAATGGCCTATCCAAAACGGCCAGGACTAGGTCCCTTCGCTTCCTTCTCTGCACGGCAGCTTACTTATTGACAAGACAGCCCCTCACACTGCCAACCAGCACTGGCATCATTTTAATGGTGCCACATGTTTGGGGTTCCTTGATTCTTACTGCAGCATAAAAGGGAGAACCCCTTCACTGGACCCGCTGAAGAGATGAGAGAACTATATAGAGCAACACCCAAGGGCTCGCAGATCTCAAGAATGTTGGCACTGTTGTCACGGTCCCTGAGACTGGTTAGGGACAACAGGGAGATTCCACGGCAGCTTCCTGGGTCTGTTGCTGGAGGCGCGAGTCCTGGAGAAACCTGAATGTCAGGAGACTCTTTCCTGCCCAGAGCCTGCTACCCTGTCCCCGCTGTCTAGTTTGGTTTGCTGTTGTTTAGGGGAAAGGTGTCTCTTTTGTTTTCTATTGCTTTGTGGTTGTTTGTTTGTGACAGGGCCTCTCTATGTAGCTGAGGCTGGCCTCAAACTTTAAATCCTCCTGCCTCAGCCTCTTTAGCAGGGCATGTTTATATTCTCAAACAAGGGTCTATGTCAGACTCATATATGGAGGACAAAGACCACTGCACTGTGTTTTACAGCCAGGAAAATGATGCTTGGAGCTTGCCCAGGGCCTCTGCTGAGCCAGGACAAAATGAACTAGTAGTGACCCCAGCCCCAGCCTCCCAGCCCAATGCCTCTCTCCTAGTCAGGAAGGAGACAGAGAGGACACTCTGGCCCCCAGCCCCAACACACATGTACACTCAGTACCACACCATTGCCCTGGCAGACTAAAAATTGTCTTAGCCTTCCTGAAATACTCTACCTACGGGTGGCTTTACAAACTGCTAAAATGAGGGCTGTGTCCCGGGTGCAGGGAGAGAGCTATTCCGGGTTTGTGTCAAGTGTGGGGCCTGGCCAGCCAGAGACTGCTGTTGGCTGCTCCCCAGGCACCGGTGGCCTCCACAGCCGGAGCAGCAATGCTTGGCAGCCAGCTCTGCTGGCGCCCAATGGAAGCAGGCGAGGTCAGGCTGCTTTTGTCCATGTCTCCCTCCCGACACACATGCACACCCAGAGCCAGGCCCAGACTGTCCATCAGATGTCACGGTGCCTCCCGGGACAGCTTGGCGTGCCTGTGAAAGCCCAAGAATCACCAAGGCGAGGTTTTAGGATAAAGACTCTATGGGCCAGAACTGAGCCGTGTCTTCCCAAGGACACCACTACAGGGAGATGCCCAGGCCGTGTGTACCTCTGAGCACCTGCCCTCAGTCCCCTCTTACCCTGTCTCAAAGGAGCCACTGCACTTACAACATACCGGGCACCAGCAGACACTTTTGTACATTATCATAATTTTCACACACTGTGGGTTAGGTAACATAACCACATTCCCATTGTCACCTACAGACATTGAAGCTCAGAGCAATCAAACCACATGTTCGATGTCACACAACCTGTAGATCGGAGCCAGGACCGATTACTCCAGAGCTCCACAGTGAACGCTGATCATCCTGTCCTCTGCACCCACCCTGCCCCAGGCTAGTTCAAGGAAAACATCACAGCCTGCCCACTATTCCAGACAGCCAATCCCCACCACATGTCTGGGCATGTGGGCAGGACCCAGAATCTGACTGCATCTCCTCTCACCTGTCTCCCTAGCCACCTCCAGTCCAGAGAGTTTGGAGGTCTCAGCGAGCTGATCTCGAGCTGGTGGAGGGGCTCAGGACATCCCAGTGGGCTCACGGTCCCAGGAAACCTCCCAGGCCCTTTGAAACACCCCAGATTCATGGTTACATGCCTTCCCTTGCATATAGTGTCAGAGGCCATGCACCCTGCACCCACTTGGAAGCCCAGCCCCCAGCTCGATTCCTGTACCCTGTGGTCAGCGCTGCCCCTGCTCCAGGCTGACAGCCTGAGAATTTGTTATAGGCACAGCTTCCTGCTAAAGCCTACTAGGAAATCGGGGGTGCGGTCAGAACTGAGCTCTGGAACTCAAACTGCCCACGCCGGGCTGCAGCTCCCAGGTGTCAAGCGAGGAGGAGGGGGTCCCCACCT
>CABHPQ010168468.1:36932-52261 GCA_902168405.1 Peromyscus aztecus | reverse complement strand
GAATTTACAAAACTGTCTACAACAGAGTAATGTTAGTAGATTAGTTTTGGTGTATGAAAGAGCCCAAAGCCCTGATAGCCTTCCTTTTAATAGAAGAGACTTTGGACTTGTGAAAGAAACGAACTACAACAAATAACTGCGGTTACACAAACATACAACTACTAATATTATAGCAGAATATTAATTATGCTAACACTATTAAAATTTATTCAAAGTTCTCATTTCCAGGGACAACCTGACCCATTTACATTGGAGAAACATGTGGGATATTATGAGCTAAAATTCTGTTTCCCCTTATCATTAATATATACCAAATGCTTCATTCTAAACTATGAGGCTGTGTTTGAATTTCTGTAGAGCTGCTTCTGGCTTTTTCATTTTAGTCTAAAGATCAGACATGCTGTAAGATCTCTATTACCTACACCCTGGGGTACCTTCAAGAGAGACTGATTTTTATGACCTCTATTTTCTCTATGTTTTCAAAATAATGAGGTGAAGATCTTCCGAGTTCTTAAAGGGAAATGTTGTTTTAAATCCTCTTGAGTTAAAAGTCCCTAAACTCCTTTTACAAATAAATATGAGGGATATAGTTTTATAAAAAATGATTCTTCAATTGTCATTTTAATTATTCTTTTCATTGGAAACTTTAAAGAGCCATCCAAACACTACCTACAGACTAAGGGACTGTACTTTGCAGCTCACCTGCTGCCTGTGCACAGTTTTAAATCCTTTGGTAGGAAAGTAATCCCTTGTCAGCAATGACTCTTCACATAGTACAAAGAAGGTCTAAGTTCTTGTCTTGATGAAAACCTGTTGTATAAAGGCCCTTCCTATCACAAGGTACCCCACAGAGTTAGTGGAGATCTCTTACATAAATTTATGGTGGTTCAATATTTTCCTCATTCCAGTCCTGCTTTCCTCATTACCTCATGTGACTCTTCCTCAATCCCCAGTCTCTCAGCTACAATCCCGACATATGCAGAAAGAACGATTTCTTGAAAGACCAACTCATGATACTGAATTTCAAAGTGGGCATAGGAAACAGACCCTAAAGTTGTATGTGTAAGCTGGATGTAAATTAGGGGAAATAGATTATAAAGTCTTTGAAGGATAATAGAATTGGATACGACAAAGATCTCACAAAAAGCAAAGGATGGTGCACCATCTTGGATCACCAATCATAAGGTAATTATGAGGCTTATCCAGTCATCCAGCTCTCTCTGGGTAAATCAGTCCATCAGAAAGTGTTGGTGAAAGGATAACAGTGATTAGTCAGAGAGTTGAAACTCTTGCTCTTCCTTGGCAACAAGTAAAGATCTCTTCAGTCCCTTTATGCCAAAGAATAGAATACAAAATATAAACCTTCCAATGTTGCCAATTTACAGCTATAAAAGAGTTCCTGGAGCGGTTCATTATTCTCAGCCTCTGAAAATTAGATAAGATTACAGACCATATTGGGAATCAACAAGACATGGGATCCTGACACCTAGGTGAGAGAAATAAAGAATCTTAACTCCTCAGATTCTCTCAGCTCTTGAGATTATGGAAGGTATTCACTTTCTTTGGGTGCTTAGGGATGGACTATTTAGGGTTGTATTCTGATAAGCACTTAGCTGACATTGAGAGGAAACTAAAGCAAACAGCAATGCCCTGACTTACAGTATTTATTAATCTGTATAATGTAAAGAAATATTAAAAGGATAGTAGCTCCAATCTGAAGCTACTCAGAATGTAACAGAACTCCTACCTGACAATTGTCTTCCAGGAACTGGTTCCAACTCATTTCAGTCCATCACTGGACCAGATTCCATGAATACTAGTCAATATGCCTCAGGGCAATCAGAAAAGTATGCAATAATAAAGAAATATGTAACATAATGCAACCTGGCTGAGAAAATACTGAGAAGGAAGATAATTTACCCTGAAAGAGTTATGTAGCTTGACCCATATCTATAGTCAAACACAAAAAACCAACGTTTCTAAAGAAATTCAAGATTCCAAGGTGTGGGGAGAACATGTAGCATGATATAAAGTTGAGTTTTAAAAAAGGCTTACTGATATCAGAATACCAGACCTGTGACTATACACAATTTAATGTATGGAAAGGACCTTGAAAATGCTAAAACATAGCTGGAATCGTCTTATAAGACTGGAGAAAATGAATACTACATGAAGCAAAAAGACATTCTAGAATTTCCGTGGCAGACAGAAAGACATGAACAATAAACTCAACAGAGGACAGATCACACTGCAGACAAAATTATGCTTACAGTCTACCAAGGTTCTAAAAAACTCTCTAGTGCCCCAAAATGGCAGGCGTTAAGGGGAATCTTGTGAGAACAACTACAGAACTGTTCCTTGGAGGCCAGACCCAAGGCTGCAGAGTGTTCCTTTAGGATGTGGCTTCCTAAAGGCCATGAGCTCAAAGGTCCAAAGTACCACAAGCCAACTGGGACAGTTAATGGACAGAAACACAATTAGCAGTTGTCAAAATAACACTGAGGACAGAGCAGCAGCCAGGCTGATAGAAGCACAGAGCCTACGGAGATGATTTACAGAACTTAAGACAAGCATGGTGGATGGCAGAATAAGCACTACGGCTGTGGCTAGCAAGATCTGGAGGTCTCCACTCTCACTTAATCCATTAGCAATGCAACTGATGGGAACCCTGAAAATGTTCTCTTATAAATGAACCACAGTGTTTATGCTCTGGATGAAGATGATATAATCTTCAAGAGATAATTCACCACCTTTAAGAAAATAGCTTGTAGCAATGCCCATACAACTGACAGAGAAGAATACCTGGCCACTGGTCGCCATGAGATCACATAGCCAGAGTGTCCATCGTGGCACGGTGACATGGATTTTGACAGATACTGGAGCAAGCTTAGCAGCATTCATCACAGGATGGAAGTGATTATCTGGGACCAAGGTTCAGTACAGTTAGAAAACACAAGAAAGTTACATAACTGAGTGCACAGAACTCCAGTCCTGCAGCACTCTCAAGTCACTGGAGGACAGTCCCTTTATGAACAACTGACAAAGACCAAGAAATGAAGTATAGACTACACCAGGACAGCTCAATCTGTTTGTGAAATCAGAAAGACCGTGGCTGTGCTTCAGAATACTTAGGAACACATGTGAAAGGCAGGCGAGCTTCTCTTTTGACAAGTGAACATGACAGAAGTTTGTATTCTGAAGTATTCAGAGGTAAAAATATTCACAGACTCAGGGACAATATTCAATGAGTTATCCAGTAATTCACAGGCTTGGGAGAAAAAAAAGGCAATACTGGCCCTTGACACAAAGTTATATGCAAGAAGCATCTGGGTAAGCCCATGGGCATGAAATATGAGAGACTTTACTATGGACAGTGCATTTTATATCCTACTCAACCAGGCGTCTTAGCCTCTGGTACCTGTACTCCACTGCCAGCCCTTGGGCAGCAGTCATGGGCAACATCATTAATGGAGGCTATTCAAAGGGCTCTGGCGAAACTTCGATTCACCAAGGAGCTTCTCTGCTATTGAACATACAAACTTCCAGCAAAACACAAACAATGTTGATCATGTGAACATCCACTATCCCTTAAGAATTTCTAGCTATGTTGTGGTGAGTTAATTTAGTTAAACAAATTTACCCTGTAGTGTTAACAATTTTTCTTGACTTTATTTGGTGAAAGTATAGGTCATCCTTTCCTTCTCCTGCTGCCTCAATTAACACCAGTTAACATCAGACATAGTATGTGATATTGCATAACCTCAGATCATATCAGGATCTGTGTCACTGTGAGGGACGGGGTCTCATATTATAGCTCAGGCTAGCATAGAGCTCACAAGATGCTCTAGGCTAGCTTGAATTTTGACAGTCCTCCTGCTTTAACTGCCCAAGTGCTGCAGTTACAGGTCTCTACCACCATGCCCAGTGTGCTCTGTGCTTAAGGCCTTTCCACTAGGGTGACCCAGTTATTAAATATGATTTCCCAACTGTTCATGTGCTTTTAAGTCATATCTGAAAAATACCTTTCCAGTAACAACTGTAGTAACTTGTAAATGAATATCTGAGGATAGTAGACTAGCCATGATGATATTTTTTTAGTGCACCAGGCTGCTCTTACCCTATTCAGGAAAAGGAGAAGTTGGAAACTGAATGCAGGTATTTCTATCAGCTAAAAAATCTGTTTCACTTAAGACTGTAGCTCTCATGCAAGGACGGGTCCTCATGGAATGACTTGTGTGTTTTGGGAGGAATCCCTGAGGAACAGTATCACTGTGAGACAGAGGAAAATGATCAGGAAGCAGGGGCTGGACTGCCCTGTGGTAGCAGCAGGGACCCTAAACACCCACCACAGATAGACTGTTTCTTAAGCATTTGATCGGCCGTCTATGTGATGTATATCAAAGCTTTATTACAGAAATACTCTGGTCTCTTCCTATTTTCCACATTAAGTTACTGAGGAATTTAGAGGCAAAAGAGCAGACTGTTAGTTTCAGTGTAATCTGAACTAAATTCCAGAGAAAATGAGAATTCTAAAGAATCTTCACTCCTTACCTGTGTACTTGTTAGAACTGGGATTCCCCACTGCTCAGTTTTGTTCTCTAGAGGAGTGAGCTGTCCCCGAGCAGCCATTCCTCAAAATTCGTGTCTTAGCTCTCCTCTCTCTGTCAGTGTGTTCGCCATCTGACTTGGTTGCTGTCAGATGGTCGCCATCTGACTTGGTATACTGTTCACTCTGTATCTAAAATCGCTCTCAAATTTGCCATAAGCGCTTGGCTCTTTTGCGGCTGTCATGACATTTGTCTCAGAAAAGTTTTTGCTGAGAGTGAAGCTCCTTCCAAGCACAGTGCTCTCTGGAGGAGAATTTACAGTCCACACTTCACGAGCATGACATCAACTCAGGGGCATGGTGTCATCAACTATGAATGAGCTTCCTGCCTTCACTCCGCTTCCATAGATAGCAGGTGGCAGTTGTCAAAAGTGAGGATGGCCTATTTCCAAAGACAGTTTTCTGTTCTTTACAAAGAGATAAGATAGGAAATCTCTTTTCTACCACACCTTGGCAGAAGCTACCTCCCAGGAAGTCTTTCTTGCCACTCATGTGGAGAAAAAAAAACTGATGACTGGAAATAAATCATTCTCGAATGCAAGAGTCTAAATGTTCCCTTAAGTCTCACTGGATCATGTTCAGAAGACATAAAAGTAATAATGTCCACAGCTGGGCCCTTCTGGTTCAGTTCTCTGCTGCAGTTATATGTCTGGGCCCAAGTAAATATAAAACCAAAGTATTTCATCAGAGGACCCACACATTTAAATTTTTTTTTTTAAATTTCACTGTACGGACATGAAAATGTTACAACTCAGCCCTGTCCATGTTACTTATCAGCTCTCCAATCTAAAAGGAGACAGTATGTCCAATCTCTTTATCTCTGAGATGATACGGCTCTTGTGGCCTTTCCATTAGAGCATTTGCATGATAACATGCAAAATTATGCATATCATTCAATTCACTGCCATATTTACAGAGTGGCAATTAGTTGTGCTCTATAATTTTCTAAAGTGCTGGGTGGAACACAGATTTTGACACTCAAGCATATGGAAAAATGCTGGCTGCAGAGGTCTACTGAAAAACAAACAAACAAACAGATCATTCTATGAGTGAAACTTTGAGTCCTGGATTAACAAGCCTGTTCAAGAAGAAGGCCTTGGATGTTTCTAAGCTTGCTCACCCCCCTTAGAGTTGAGCTAATAGATACTTACAAGTAAATTACTGGCTCAATCTTAGACAAACGAGGGTTTTTATTTGTTTCTTTGTTTTGAGATGTTTTGTCTTATCTTTTAGTTAGTTTAGTTTGATTTTCATTTGTTTTAGACTTTTTCTTGAGAGAAACAGAAAAAGAACATGAAGTTGGGTGAGTAAGCAGGTGGGGAGAATCTTGAAGGAGGTGGGAATGGGAAAATACATTGTATAAAAATTTTAAAAAGAAATAAATTTTGTTGTTTTCTTTCAAGACAATGTTTCTCTGTGTAGACCAGGCTGGCCTTGAACTCACAGATCCACTTGCCTCTGCCTCCCAAGTGCTGGGATTTAAGGCATGCACCACCATGCTCAGTTTAGAAAATATTTTTCATGAAATTATATAATGTTCTCTTTCTGAACCACAATTAAAACCTTTACCATAAGCCCATATTTTAACCTGAGAGCAAGCCATAGGATGAGTATGTGTGGAAAATGCCAAGTACTGTAGGCAGAACATAGAAAAAGAGAATATTAGTTTCCTTAGCAACAAACTATGAAAGTGATTTTTCCCTCTTTACCTTTTTTAAAAAAAGAACCTCAACAGTAAACTTTAATATTTATATTTAGAAGTTACAGAATCTAATCTGAGCATGAGTCATTATGACAGACTGTGGGTGGTATAAGCATCAGTAAAAAAATGTTAAATCCATCCAAACTAACAAATCTTCAGCCTTGCTTCAGATATCTCTCAGGGGCTGCCACATTACTGCTTTACAGTTTGAGACCTATAAGTCCACACAGAAAATGCAGGAGGAAATTGTCCTACCATTGTATAACAGATTAGTCTTTACTTGAGTGTAGTTTATTAGTCCACCCAACAGTGACCGGTTACAATTCTCATAAAATACTATTCAGCCATGACTTATTTTCATTCTCCTGCATGTGTCCATGTTCTAATTTCTCATAATGCAAGGTCACATGAACGAAGTCAACTCAAAAACATCATAGGAATCAGGCAACCCACACAAAAGCTTTGTGTGTGGTAGGATTGCTCTCTTTCACTGAATTCTATTTCCCATATGTCTTCAAATAGCCAATATCTTCTGGCCCCTTTTGTAACATTTTAAGCTTATCATTCCAAAATAATGCCACTAGGTCATGTGAATAGTATTTTTCTGGCAGTGAACATGAAAAAACAATTTACTGCTGTGAAGAGGTAGAGGATATCATGAGAAGTGGTACTTTGCTTATTTTTATGTGTAGTTTAAATGGTACTGAGGAACCAATATTAGCCTCTGTAAAATACACTATAGACCGTGTCCAGCCTACAGCCCATAATCCTCATGCAGCCATGGAAAACAGCTAATGTGACCCCAAACAAAATACATAACTTCAACCATGAGATCTTTTTCAAGATTTTCTGATTGCACAGTTCTCAGGTATGAACTTTGTAGACAACAACGTCACATTGAAAGTCTAAAGACTGGACATGCCTGTCACTTTTCAGAGAAAAGCAATTGCTAAGTTTACAGCTGCTGAGGAGACCTCTTACTGAGTCTCCATCTTCATTCCTCTGTAGCCAAATTCTGCAGATTTGAAACTTGACCATAAAGATCACTTCTCTCTTACTAACTTTCCCATTTGTCTCAGTGCTACATGGACTTATCATAGAAATATCTCCCTGAAATCAAGTATTGCTGATGCCCTCTGCAAAATAACAAATACTCCTTTTGATATGGGTTGTGTTGTCCATTTGCTTATGTTCATGTCTATGTTATGTCTCTGGTTCTAGAAACAGGATTTAATGGTGGTATAAGCATCTGTAAAAATGGTAAATCCATGTAAGCTAACAAATTCTCAGTTTTGCTTCAGGTGCTAATATCTCTCAGCTGGCTGACATATCTCTGCTTGGAAGTTTACATCCTACAAGTCCCTACAGAAAGTACAGAAGGAAACCATCCTATCATTCATGAGCACAGATAATTCTTTCCTTAATGAAGCTCACTAGTCTATCCTACAAAGTAGTCACTTACAGTGCTCTTAAAACCCTATTCAACCATGAATTAGAAATACATTGACCATATTATTAATTTCTCATAATGCAAAGCACTATAGACTAAGTCAAATCAAGATAAGGAACAAAATCAAGTTTTGCTTCCTCTATGTGGATGTCCTGATCAGCATGTGGGACAGAACTAATCATGGTCACCAGAACCCACCTGGCTTCTACACTGGACCTCAGCTATTACTTGCCTACTATGTTTGAACCTGTTGCCTTTGGCCATTATATGGACAATGTTCTTGACACTACTTGTCTTCACTGAAATTTTCCAATAATGTTGGAAATGTAATGGTACTGCCCTGGCTTATTACATAAGGTTGCAAAGTTCACATTTAGCTTTGCAGCTCTTCTCTGATCCTCACTGTGAAGAGTGACCACTGCAGTAGACATGCTGGGCAATGAACTTAAAAGATCTGACTCAGAGCTTTCTGTCCACATTAAAATGTTCTTAGAAACAATTTGATAACTTCAGCAGTATGATATGTTGTAGTCTTAATTCACGATTGACCACTTTCATTCTGTAACGACCATAATGTAGCCAGACTGATCCTAGAGGAAGTGAAGAGAGAGAGAGAGAGAGAGAGAGAGAGAGAGAGAGAGAGAGAGAGAGATGCCTAAAAATATTAAGACCACACTTAATCACAGAGAAATTCTGATGAATCCCCACAGTGTTTGAACAAACAGATGTCTTGCTGAATGAATTCAGGTATGAAATGTAAACCAATATATTATCAGCTCAGATGATGGGATGACATTATTCATTTATATAATGCAGTGCAATAACCCAAACAGCTTTGTAGTAATAGCTCAATTGTTTCACAATTCATGGATAGGATTTAGCCATCTCCATGAACACTGGACTGGAGCCCAGTAAATAGTGTGATAAAATTATCATTTTATAAACTAAAATAAATTATGACATATGTATGTGGTGATTCATGAAAACACTTTTACATTGATATTCAAAGCTACAGAAATATAAAAAAACTGAAATTATTTTTCATGATTGTAATTAATCATTAATACCTTGAGTGTAGTTTAAAAAAAGTTCAATTAGTTAAATACAAATCTTCTGAAATGTTCAGTTTAATCTAAGTATGAAACATGGCTTACTTAATTGAGAAACTAGCATCCATATTTGAGATGACTTACTTAACAGATTGCTTTTCTTCATTGAAATATATTGGTTAAAATCTTCTAAATAAGTTTAGAAGGAAAAACAAACTTTTGAAAGGCATTAGTTCTTTGGTAATAGAAATAACTGTGTCTAAAAAAAGTACAGGTGGAGATGGCATGTGAGAAGAGGAGGAGGACTGAGGGGAAAAGGGACAAGAAAGGGTAAGCAGGAAACAAAATACCTTTTATCTGTGCAGTGAAGATTTAGTTATATGTGCATCCATCCATGTATATGTACTTATATGTATATGCGTCTACAAGCAGAGATGGCATTAACTTAAGGGCAGCAAAGAGCCAACAAGAGGGTTAAGAGAAATAAGATATAATGATGGGGGTTGAATATGAGCAAAATGTAATATTATACATTTATAAACATTATAATAAAATTCACTATATTTTGTTAACTTAAATTTAATATCTGTATAAAGATAAAAAGAACAATATATAAATCATAAGGACATTAAAAGTTAAAACACAGAGGTATAATGTTGGTGAGATGTCACAGGTGGTATAAACACTTGCCTCGTAAGCATACAGACATGAGATTGAAATTTCCAGAACCCATGGGTAGAAGGAAATAATTGACTTCAAAGAGTTATGCTCTGCCCTCCACAGACCTGCTGTGGCATGCATACATCCACTCTGATGCATATCACACACACACACACACACACACACACACAATAATAACTATAATAATAATAAATGTAATTTGAATTCAAGGCAAGCCTGTATTACAAAGCATGTTCAAAGCCAGAGCAGGCTACATGATAAACCCTATCTCAAAAAAGCATAGATGGGTGGATGGATGGATAGATAGATAGATAGATAGATAGATGGATGGATGGATAGATAGATAGATAGATAGATGATAGATAGATAGATAGATAGATAGATAGATAGATAGATAGATAGATAGATAGGCATCAAGTGGTTATGCTGACTTTCTGTATCAACTGAGCTGATTCATTGCTTATTCTTCTACAACCATTCTTGATAGAAACATAATGCACCTGAACTCAGAGAGGAAAACCATTGTTCTACAGGAGAATAAAGCAGGGAGTGCTTGCAATAGAGTACAGAAAATGAGCACAATTTCAGACTCTTTTACCTTCCCCTCTTTTACCCTCACTATAACCACCCAAGGTGATCAATATTTTATACTCTAAGTGTATAAATGTTTGTTTGGATATACCTCTCAATTCCAATTTAGGAATAGTCAATTTATGCTGTTTACTGTGGCATATATAAGAGACTGACATTGTGACATCAAACTAAACTTCGTTGTTTTCTTCCTGGGCTCTCAAAAACAGTTTTCTCATTTATGAAATGTAGGGCACAGTTTCTTTTTTAAAAGCTATGTGGATACAGAATATACTCAACAACTTTCAAGTGGCATGGTCAGTCAAAATATTCTTGCAGTTATGCTAATTTTTTCTTTTGCCATATTGACATAGCTTCTGATAATTCAAAAGTCACAGTGAGACAATTGCTGGTTTTGAAGCAGTTGAGATGGTGTCCCAAACCACGCTGGAATTATTTTCTTCATCACTAGCTTTCAATGAAGAAATACATTTCATTAAGTTTTAAATTTCCTTTCCTGAGCACATTGTGTTTTAAACAGTCCATGTGGTAAGATAGTAAGCAAAGGAAGTATTTGTGTTGTGTACCAAAGACTGAGGAGTTCCTTGAGAAAAAGTAACTTAGTGCCTGTAGCTAGAGTTTTCCTGCGTGGCCCACAGTCAGGACAAATCTGTCACTCGCCAGTCCCACAGCCCCTCAAATCCAACCAAGTAAACACAGAGACTTATATTGCTTACAAACTGTATGGCAGTGGCAGGCTTCTTGCTAACTGTTCTTATATCTTAAATTAACCCATTTCTATAAGTCTATACCTTGCCACGTGGCTTGTGGCTTACCGGCATCTTCACATACAGCTTGTCATGGCGGCGGCTGACAGTGTCTCTCTCACTCAGCTTCCTGTTCTCTTAATTCTCCTCTCTGTTAGTCCTGCCTATACTTCCTGCCTGGCCACTGGCCAATCAGTGTTTTATTTATTGACCAATCAGAGCAATTTGACATACAGACCATCCCACAGCAAGTGCCATATTCTATGTCCTATTTTTTTATTCTAGAACAACATTTTTACTTAAAAATAACAACTGGTTTACAAATTCTGATTATTCAGATTATCCTTTGGACAAGCACTATCTTACAAATGGATAAAATGAAACTATGTTGCCAGTGATAAAATTCAAAAATCCAAGCACAACTTAGGGTAGAGAAACTGTATCTTTTACTGTAAGCTCTCACATTCTCAAGACTTAAAGTCTTTCCTGATGAGATAAATGGTCATATCAATTTTTCTATGATGTAGGATAAAATGTGTCTTATTCAGAAACTTGATATCACTGCAGCAAACAAGGCATTTTTTAGTAAATAATGATGTTACAAAATCAATCAGCATGCAAGAAAACCAAGAGGGCAATATGGAAAAAAAAAAGAGATGCATATGGTCATTGGCTTGCATTCCAGACAGCTATTCTTTAAAAACAGGCCTCAGCTGAGTTTAGCAAACTATTAAGGAAGACCTGGAACTAGAAAGACTGAGAGCCATGTACCCTAAGCAAACAAAACCTATTATATCCTTAAGGACTTAAAATAGGACTCAGTAGATACTAGATTCTTTTCTGGAACTATTCAGTGTAGTGATATTTTGTTTGTGATCTAATAAATAAAGCTTG
This sequence comes from Peromyscus aztecus, assembly GCA_902168405.1. NCBI lineage: Eukaryota > Metazoa > Chordata > Mammalia > Rodentia > Cricetidae > Peromyscus > Peromyscus aztecus. Next base: position 40,542 of record CABHPQ010168468.1, on the reverse strand, counting down.
CCTGAAGATCAGAGTGCAGAGCTAAACCACTAGTTAACCATAGAGGCCATGCAATGGTGGCTCACACCTTTAATCCCAGCACTCGGGAGGCAGAGGCAGACGGATCTCTGTGAGTTCAAGTCCACCCTGGGCTACACAAGATGGATCCAGTCTAAAAGAGAAACAGCCAGGCAATAATGGCACACACCTTTGATCCCAGCCTTTGGGATTTCCCACCTTTAATCCCAGCAGTAGGGAGGGAAAGACAGGAAGTGAAATGTCTGGGCAGAGAAAGGAATATAAGGCAGGAGGAGATAGGAGCTCATCTCTCTTTCAGGCTGAGAAGTTGGTGAGGTAAGAGGTGGTGGATGTTGCTTGCTCTTTTATATCTCTGATCTTTCAGCATTTACCCCTATATCTGACTCTGGGTTTTTATTATTAAGACCAATTAGGATTCGCACTACAGTTCAGGAGTCCTTAGGCTGACTACTCCCTGACAGAAAGCAACCATTCCTCACCAGATGGCCCAGCTCAAGCCTCTTCAGGCATATAAGGCCTGAATATGCTAATATAGACATTGACTTAGTTTGGTTTCTATAGCTGGGATAAAACACTAGTCAAAACCAACTAGGAGAAGGGTTTCTTTGGCTTACAGGACCCTTTTCTCTTCAGGCCCTCTAGAAACTCAATGACCTTTCTACTTTGTATTTTGTTCATACTGCCTTCACACTCCCACAGTATTCCTGTGAACTTCATGCACGCATAGGTAGTAAAGTCTTTGATAAAAACATCTTCAAATACCTTGACCTCAATGTACTTTCTGTTTCTTTAGGATTTCAAAACACACACACACACACACACATACACACACACACACACACACACACACACTTATAATGTGTACATACATATACTGTATTTGTATATTTAAAATATATAATTTATAAATCTTCAGTATACTATATATGCATAAATAGTTTTATGTGTTTTCCACTGTTGTGTTATGTATACAATGATGTGTGTATAGAGTTGTGACACACTCACCTTTCTGTTCTCACTTGGTAAAACATGAAACTGAAGTTACAAGGTTCAACACTTCCTGTATATTGAATTAATATACATAACTATGAATGTTGGAGGTATCATCACATGCAGACTCACCCAGAGCCAAAGCATCTTTCCTCTAAATTCATTGCCTTAAGCCAAAATGTTACACAAACAAACATTTAGGAAATAAACAACTGGATTGTTGTAGTGTCTGTTGATTAGTCTTGTCAACCTGACACAAACTCGAGCCATTCATTTGGGAAGAGGGAACTTCAACTGTGTAATTGCCTCCATAAGATCAGCCTGTGGGTGTGCCTGGGAGGTTCTTTTGTTTGTTTGTTTGTTTTTTGATGCATCACTCCTCAGCAGGTGGTCCTCAGCTGTATAAAAAAGCAAAAAAACAATCTATGGGCATCAAGCCAGTAAGAAACATTCTTCCATGGTTTCTGCTTCAGTTCCTGCCTCCAGGTTCCTGCCTTGACTTCCTGCCTTTACTTCTCTTAGGGATGGATTATGGCCTGTAAGCCAAAGAAACCCTTCTCCTAGTTGGTTTTGACTAGTGTTTTATCCCAGCTATAGAAACCAAACTAAGTCAATGTCTATATTAGCATCAATACCATATATTGGTACATGACTATGTTTTTTCTGGATACCATATGTTTGATAGCTTTTTAATTCTCCATGTGTCACTCAGCCACAAAATAATACATCAAGATAAAAAAGGAACAGTCACTCCTGTAACTTACCTCAACAGGGGTGATGATCACACTTACCATAGCAAAATACCTGCCTGTGGGCTGGCTTCCTTTGCACCATGTTGTCCTCCAGCCTCAATGGGCACTTTCTCCCCATGTTTTATCAGTTTATATCTGCATCAAGATGTAGTCGACCCCATCAGTGCTATTGTTTCATAAATATCTAGCATAGCACTAAGGGTTCAGAGATGAACAACTTACTGATTTCCAGAATGCAAGAGACAGTGTCTTGCACTACAACTACATATGCAAAGGGAACTCTCAAGTTGATTAAATGTGTCAGTGTAAATCAAAGGAGCCATTTGTCATTCCAGCTGGCAAGCTTCACTCTATTCCGGGAATGCATGTACTCTGTCGCCTGCTGTGTGAGCCAGGCACTTGGGGACCATCTCTGTGCACATTGACGTTCCTCTTTTTTAAATCACATTTAATTCCATGTGAACATCTGACATCTACACACATTTTCATGCAGTAATTGTCACATCCTCAGTTTCATCAGAACAATTCTAAACTCAGAGCCTGAGAGACATCATCCCTCTCTCATGATGTCAAGGGCCCAAAATCGTCCTTTTCTCATTCCTCCTACATTTCTCACTTTCCAGCTTTCTGAGCATTTTATTCTCTAACCAGAAGGTAGTGTCTTTCCTCCCACATCCTGAACTAAATAAAGCTGAAAATACAAAGTCCTCAGGAGAGGAAACACTATCAATTAAGTTCATTCTCAGGTGTCAATGACTGATATAAAGTATTTTCCAGAAGACATGTTTTAGCACAAGGCAAGCAAAGTAATACCCAGACTTGATGGAAAATAAGGAGACATTTAAAAAAAAAAAAAAAAGGCTTTCAGAAGGATGTCGTGTCTGAGGAGATCTCTGCATCACATCGCAACACGTTTGTGAAACCAGCCTAGTGGCTTGTTCTAGAAATACTGACTCAGACTTTTTAGACTTTTTAATGGAAAGGCCTGGGGACTTGACCTTGCACCTGGTTGAATATACTTAAGCCAGCTCAGAAAGCATTTATACAATGGAGGGAGGAAGTATTTGATGCTAGTAGCCCTGAATGCTGTGATCATGGTTGTTTCATATAACTGATTTGCCTTGAATTTTGTTATTATTAAGATATTAATAGTAATATTTTATTTGTGTAATTGTTGTGAGTCTTAACTGTTTTAGAGTCAGGTGGTTTGGTGGTGGTATTTATCCCTTTTGTTGTTATTGTGGGTTGAACCTAGGACCTAGCATAAGTTTTACACGTTATCACTGAATATAACCTCAGACGCAAACTTTCAAGAGGTTTCTTTTGGGGGGCACATTGTGAGTATCAGATGATACATAAAATATAAATGACTAGAAAGTGGGTAGCCCTAGTTTCCACCCCTTTTCTTTGCTGTGTCGTGATTTTGCTACACTATTACACATTTACCAACATTTGGCTTATTCTTCACATTTTTGTGGAAGTTTAGACACTCACAAAAGGCTCTCTGAAACCTTAATACCAAAATTGCTCACCCTGAACTTCCTCTCTGAGGTGAGTGAAGTGTGTGAGAACCTCATAAGAAAAAATTCCAGAAAAAGTTTTAGAAAAAACAATCCCACCTCATACAACTTGAGGGAAATCAAGTAAACTTTTAAGAAATACTTTAGGTCTAGGCTGAGAATCAGCATGGTCCTAGCCCTTGTCTGCCTCTTGTAGAGAGCATGGGGAAACATTACTAAATAGTCACCAATACTAATCAATCTGTCACCATGGCACATTTTCCTGAGCAAAACACACACACCTACACACACACACACACACACACACACACACACACACACACACACACA
>CABHPQ010168468.1:26097-36922 GCA_902168405.1 Peromyscus aztecus | reverse complement strand
ACACACACACACACACACACACACACACACACACACACACACACACAATCCTCAAATTTCACCTTTAGAAAATATATTTGCTTGAAAGTAAAACTCTTGAATTCTTTGTGTCTTTTGATAACACCCTACTCATACTGAATGTTCCATGTCCTAGATGCTTTGTTAAAATGACCCAGAGTAGCATGTACAAATTATTCAGTGTTTTTCTTATTTATTTCTATCAACTACTCATATTCACTTTATGTAACAAATCCTACTGAATTCAATAAATACTGTCATGATATTATTACTATTTTTGATTCTTGACTACACACAGAAGCGATCTGTGTTATATTGATAACACAGAGCTACAAACAAAAGGGACATCATGTAGATCCCATTCTTGGATTCTGGTGAAGCTGGTATGAGATGCCCCTTCTGATATTTATTCCAGTGTGATGTTTATTTATGATGATGTGAGTCACTGGGATATAAAATGTTTGAACAGCTGCTCATTTCACATCCTTTCATAAGAAGCAGAAAATAAGTATATGTATACACTACACTCCAAACTCCATATGTAATATCAGTATCCCTATTTCATTATTAGATCTTAACTTTCATACTATGAATTAAAAATTATTATCCTCGCTATGCACGAAAAAAATCAAAGCAAGACGGGGAGGCTTTGATCAGCTTGCAGAGCAAGGAAAATTTTAGTTGAGATTTGAAATGCTCCAAAAGTATGGTCTCTCTTCTACACAAACTTTCAGCAGAGATTGGAAGGGGTTAGCATGAGGTTTGCAGTTCCCTACATGGCATTCCTTCTGCATTTCTCTGGCCTTCTCAAACTATTCCTCTTTCAAAACACATGGCCAACCCTTAAAATGAACCCCATTCTTCTTAGTCTCTATTTCTCTGCCCTTTTTATGTCAAGTTAGAATATTGCCACCTCAACATTACCTTTTGGAAATATTTTAAATCCTATGTGCTTAATTTGTTACAAGTGACACAGCATTGTTTTAAAGCATTTCCATACCAGTTTCAAGCAAAAAGGTATTACATGAATTGCTTAGGGTTCATTTTTTTCCATTTCAATTAGTGCATTTATCTTGGAGCACAGTATCTCTGCTTGTGATATCATCAGCTCTTCAGAACTGATTCTACTTTGATCCAGATGTGAATTGCTTGACCGGTAGCCCATTTGTCCAATGTTCAGCTTTGAAATTGATTTCAAATGTCAAAAATATATATTTCTACAGTTTGAGACATAAGCAATATTGTACACCTTCCTGATAGGAAAATAATTCAGCCTAGTACACTTCCATCTAAAATAAGGAAGTGTGCTTAGACATAATGAAACAAATTAGAAATATTTTTATGCAAAACTGCTGAAGGAGATAGACTACTGTTAGCCACAGCTGTATGAGACCAGGTGAGGATGACACAGAATGGAGGCTGATCACTTTCTGGATTTTATTTACTCTGAAGAGATTCAGGATCCTGATGAATGGATACATTAGACTATTATCAGATGCTTTCTATTTAATACAGAGACAGCATTTTATAGTGGTGTTTATCTTTAAAAAGGTGAATGGAGGAGAAGGAGGAGGTAGGTATCCTCTGCCATGGTCCCTGCCTCACATAAACAAAGCACATCCATTCACCTCCATTTCTAGCTCTTTCTTAATGATGGTGTCAGGGAAGGAGCATGGGAAGCAGTGTGAAGGCTGAGCGAAGCACTCTGTGAGGTACTAGCTTTCTGTCATCCCATGTAATGCTTCCTGCATATAATTTACCCAGACGCTATGGATTTTTGTCCTTCTTTATGAGCTACTCCATGCCTCATTAATCATAGACACACATTCACTAACCAGCTTTATTTTCTTTGGGAAATATTTCTTTTTAATGAGCTCAATAGCATTTACACTAAATATGTTTATTCAACTCTTCAATTTTACAAAGATGAAATAGTTTTTGAACTTTTTGAGGGGGATGGCAGTAAACTACTCTTTACATTTAATTTTTAAATTTTGTTTATTTGCTAATTTATTTTTGTATGGAAATACTCTTTCTTACTGAAAATTCACTTTTCATACAGTACAATTTGATCACTGTTTCCCCTTCCCCTTCCCCCTCCCAGATCCTCCTCAAATCCCACCCACCCAAATTCACACCCTTTTTACTTTCTCTCAGGAGAACACAAAGAAGCATCTAGAAGATGAGGAGGAGGAAGAATATAAGAGAAAATAAACCAGAACAGGACAAAACAAGCAAGCGGAAGAAAATGTGCCAAATAAAAAGAATAAAAAACACAAAGATACACATGTTTCCACACAGAAATACCATTAAAAAAAAATAAAAACCAGAAACCACAATATAAAAAAGGATGAGCAAGGTAAAATAATAATAATAATAGTAATAATAATAATAATAATAATAATAATAATAATAAATAGTCTTGACAGCCTTGTATGACAAATAACTTCCAAAATAGTCATTGAGTTCATATTGTGTTGGCCGTCTATTGCTGGGCATGGGCCTGGTCTTAAGAGTGATTTGTATCCACAAGGAGACTCCATTGGAGAAAATTGTTTGTTTGTTTGTTTGTTTTCATTTTATTAGAAACAGCCTTTTCTCTCACAGAATATATCCGAATTATGGTTTTCTTTTCCTTTAATCCTCCAGACTCCTCCTCACCTCTCCTTCCATCAGGATCAAACCTCTTTCTGTCTCTCATTAGTAAACAAACAAGTTTCTAAGGGATAATAAATATATATATATAATGAGATAAAACAAGAAAATAATATATCAAACTAAGAAAAAAACAGAGGGAAAAGAGCCTAAGAAAAGGCACAGGAAACAGATCAGACCTAGAGGCCCACTTGTTTGCACACTCAGGTATACAGTAAAAACGCTTAACTGGAAGCCATAATATATACACAGAGGATCCTATAGGGTAAAAAGATAGAGTATACACATATTTATATGTGTGTAATTATAGTAAAATAAATAAGATAATTTTTAAAACCCTGACACAACATTTTGAGACAAGGAACTTCCACAGATAATGGATAAATTTGATTTATTTTTCTGTTGGCCATCTACTGCTGGGCATTCAGCCTATGCTTAAGGGTAGTTTTGTCCCCCGTGAGACTCCCTTGGAGAAAATTATCATTTGCAAATAGTTGTAAACTGGAGAAAACTTTTGGGTTAGAGATGGGGACATATATCCACTTCTCCTTTCAGCTCTAGGACCCCATTTCATGAAGACTTGTGCAGTCCCTGTGCATGATGCCTTAGTCTGTATAAATTATTATCTGATTTACAGGGCCTTGTTTCTTTGGTGTGCTCCATCCCCTCTGGCTCTCACACTCTTTGCACCTTTTGTTCTTCAGGTTTTCCTAAGCCCTGTGGAGTTGGATTTGATGGAGACATCCCATTTCAGGATGTTCTGAGGTCTTTCATTTTCCGCTTAATGCCCAGCTATGAGTCTCTGTATTTGTTCCCAGCTGCTCCAGATGGGGGTTTTTCTGACGATGGCTGAGCAAGGCACTGATCTATAAGAATAGCTGAATATTATTAAGAGTCATTTTATTATTCTATGTTATTTGTTTGTCTTTTGTTTTGTTTAGAACAGTAGTATTTGGTTTTACCCTAGGTCCCTGAGCTATCTAGTCTCTGGTTCTTGGTCACCCAAGCAGTACTGGGTATGGGTTCCATCTCATGGAGTGGGCCTTAAGTCATCAGATGCTAGTTGTTTACTCCCACACACTTTGTTCCACTATTGCACTAGTGTGCCTTGCAGGCTGAATGCCTGTAGATCAAAAGGTTTGTAGCTCTTCTAGTAGCATGCAAATACCTTCCAGTAACATAAATAACGAATTTCTTTATTCATTCTTCTTTTGAAGGACATCTAGGTTATTTACTATTTCTTGCTATTATTATCACAACAGCAATAAACATGATGGAGCAAGTGTCTCTGTGGTCAATATGGTGAAAGTTCTACGTAAGAACCTGCTCAACATCCCTGTATTCAATGAATTGTGTAGGTATTTCTTCAGCAATAGGCCCTTACTACCAGTTTGTGAAGAGCAACCAATAGCCTTGGTAATAGCTTGGGATGTTTGGGGATTGGCATGGGTTCCTCTTGGCCAAATATTCAACTAGATGTAACCCAGCCCCAGAAATGAAGCTTCATTTGGTGACAGGAGATGTTCAGCTGAGGCTTCACTATTTGGTTATTCCATTTATACCACTTTCAGATATGTATATATTTCAGAAAGTTTTGACTATATTAGGTTTCTATATAACCCCTCAAATGACTCTTAGTTTTACCTACCCCTCCCCATATTCTTCTACTCTCTTTAATGGATCATTCCATTCCAGTTCCTGAACCACTCCACTCATAACTGTCTTATTCAATTTTCATTTCCATTGGTGATCCATTCTCCCCCACCTCCATCCCATAATATATACCTAACCTCTGTCATCATACACATTGTAGTCTGTTTATTGATTACTTAAAAGCTAATATCTACATATAAGAGAATACTTGCCATATTTGTCTTTCTGAAACTGGGTTACCTCACTCAGGATAATTTGTTCAAGTTCCATCCATTTACCTGTGAATTTCATTTTTTTAATGTCTGAGTAATAAATATTCTATTGTGTAAATGTACCACATTTTCTTTATTCCTTCTTCTTTTGAAGGACATCCAAGTTATTCCCTATTTCTTGCTATTATGAACACAACAGCAATAAACATGATTGACCAAGTGTCTCTGTGGTAAGATGAAGTGTCCTTTGGGCATATGCACAAAAGTGGTATAACTGGATCTTAAGGTAGATTGATTCCCATCTTTCTGAGCAGCCGCCACACTGATTATCATAGTGGCTCTACAAGTTTGCACTCCCACCAGCAATGGATGAGTGTTCCCCCTATTCCACATCCTTGCCAGAGGAGCTGTCGTTTGTTCTATTGATCTTAACCATTCTGACTATGATGAAATCTCAAAGTAGTTTTGATTTGCATTTCCCTGATAACTAAGGATACTGGACATTTCTTTAAGTTTTTCTCAGCCACTTAACTTACCTCCTTTGAGAATTCTCTATATAGATATATATTCCATTTTAATCGGGTAATTTGTTTTCTTGGTATCTAGTTTTTTGAATTCTTTATATAATTTGGATATTAGCCCTCTATCCAATGTGTAGTTGGTAAAAATTTTTCCCTATTCTGGAGACTGTCTCTTTGTCCAGATGATGGTGTCCTTTGCCAAGCAGAAAACTTTCCGTTTCATGAGGTGAGATCTAATGGGTGCTTGTGTCAATACAGCCTGGAAGAGATAGTGCAGTCAGAAACCCAGCATGTGGAAACTGAGTAGGTTATTTATTCTAATAAATACAGTTGACAATTCTAAATTCTTGACCAGCTTGTGAGATCCTTGTGGTAGATAACATCATCTGAACAATAACGAACAATTATTCAAAACTGGTCATTGTAGCCACAAGTGACTCCTATATTTTTAAGATTTTATATAATTTACTTTTATTGAAAATGTATTTTTCCCCACATAATATATCCTGATTACGGTTTCCCCTTCCTCTACTCTTCTCAGTTCCTCCCCATCTCTCCACCCATTCACATCCACACACAGATCAAAACTACTTTGAGATTTCATCTTACACCACGCTCCAGCTATACCACTCTTGGGCACACACCCAAAGGACGCTCCATTCTAACACAGAGACACTTGCTCAACCATGTTCATTGCTGTTGTATTCATAGTAGCCAGAAATTGGAAGCAACCTGGATGACCCTCAATAGAAGAACAGATAAAAAAAATGTCGTACATTCTCACACAACTTTTAAAACATCTCCTAAAGTAGAATTACTTATTAAAATAACTAGGTGATATTCAGACTGTGACTTCACTGCATCAAGCCATAAGTGAGCATAAATGAATAGTAGCATCTGGAAGTGCGGAGGAAATGGTGTGTGGATGTGTTTTAGATTGTTATACACATGTATAATTAGTTTTTATTTTTAAATGTATATTGACTATTGTTTCTTTTATATTATATTTAAAGATAAAACAGTATAGCAAACATAATTACTCATCCTTAGTTTTATTTGCCCTTTGTTTGTAACTTAACCTTATTTAAGCCTCTTGTCTGCATGTGTATCACAGAATTTAGCATGGTTCACTTTCTCTAGACACAAAATTTTAAAATATGTAATTGTTCTGCCTTAAATCAAAAAATGGCATAAAAAAGATAGGCAGGGTTTTTTAATATTGATAACTCTATTGAGTTTCCATTTAATAATAATAAATGATCTGTCACACAAATTCTCAAATAGTTTAACAATAATTTGGGAGAAATTATTTAAAATTTTTATTCTAAATATTTTACAAACCTTGTCTACATTTCTGCATATACAGATGTAACTACCATGTCTGCCACTATAACACACACACACACACACACACACACACACACACACACACACCTCTTTTGTTTGGTTTCCCTGGTACCTCTGGCTTTCTTACCCAGAAATACTTGACTTAGGTAAAGGCACTATCTTCATGTGGCACCTATAAAAAACAAAACAAAACAAAAAACAGATTCTCTGAAAAGTGTACCTATGTTAAAGAATTTGAGTTTCAATAACAGTGAACAAGATACAGTAAACCAGAGAATAGACTGAGAATTATTTCCATTTTCTGTTCTGACATTACCTCTGATATTTTTCTTGCTACAGAAATGTCTTAGTTGGTCTGGTAAGCTGAAGCAGACTGCCCTGGAGGAAGCCCTATGCTACTTTAATACCAAAAATGTCTGCAAAAGAGAAACTATGGTGATTACTCTGAAGGAGTAAATATGCTAAGGACAGGAAGAACTCAACAGACACAACCTGTTCCCCAATGCTACCACAGGCTGGTTACACAGGTTCTGCATAATGCCTTGAGTGTCGTACCTTATGTATCCATCAACTACCACGCTTCAATTTTCCCAAGTCTACAAATATAAGCCTTGTAATTTTTTAGTTCTTTGGAAATTGGTACTATCTATTAATACTTTCTTGAAGCCTATGGCCAATAGTTACCTCAGATATCATCATTTCTATGTCAGGGTTATGTCAAAACAGTTTTCAATGGAATATCCTAACTTACTCTGGTTCTTTTTCTACATTATCAGAAAAAGAAACTCTCAAGATAACCCAAAGCAATATGGGAATAAAAACATAGTTAATCACTTAACTTTAACTTTTTACTATGCAAAAATACATAGGTTTTACAATTATTGTGATCAGATTGTTGGTGATAAACTTGGCTTGTTTTCCAGCTATTGTGTGTTATGTACATGAAGCAGGTATCCTCCAGAGCAGTTCAATGTTCAGCAATGTGGGGGATGAAAAGGATGTCTGGGGTAATGCAATGGTACTAAAATATCCCTTCATGTTTCAAGGCTTTTTGTGTGAATTTTTCAGTGCACAATTGAGTACTGCCTTCTGCCCTTTCAAATACCCTGGAAAAATCTTTTCCCTTTCTCTCCACATATATATGCATTTGCACATGCATGTATATAATGCAACACATGCTGAATAATAGGGAAAAGTGAAGATTAGAATTTGAACCGTTTGACAGTATCCACTCTAATGTATTAAGTGCCATGCAAACATTACAATAGAAACCCATTTTCCTCTCATTTAATGTATTTCTAGCAATTCTTTTTAATTCTTATCTGTGCCTATGTCTACAATGAACTATGATTGTGTTTACTCCCTATTTCCCCTTCCAACTCTCCCCATATAACCTTGAATATACCTTTCTCTAAACTTCACATATTTTTTTTATAACACACTGAGTTCTTAGTACTTTTCAAACTATCATTATATCATAGTGAGAAAAGGCCAATTGAACACAGAGAAGCTGATATGAATCATTGCTTGGTAACTGCAGAGAGAATTGTACTCCTTAGTGGGCAGCAACAAGTTTCCATATTCCTCTGTCTGGACTGAGATGTTAAGCAACATTGAAAGGGAGAGCCTTATCCAGAGAAGAACTGGTTGTTTTCTAATGTATGACAGGACATGCTGCAACATGCTCATCTGTTAAAATACTCTTCCAATGTTGGCATGGTGGGCCATAGATGTCAACATGGCTTCAGGAAGCAGCTCAGACATGGGACATCTACATGGCATCTGGCTGTAACACAAATCATGGAAATCCAGTGACATCTAGGATTACACTGTCAACTGAGGTCATGTTAAGTCCATGAACCAGGTAGTCACCAAAGGCCATGTTGGTGTCTACCACAACACATGATACCACCAGAGAACATGATGAGGTGTGTAATCTATGATGTCATCAGAGACCGTGTGGCTGTCCATGATCCATATTGCCATAGGGAACCATGTGCAAGTCGATGACCCAGTACTGCTGCTGGCTATAATGGAAGCTTCTATTATAGTGGTATCAGTGACTCTAGACTCATAGTTGAGAATGAGAGACATTGAAGACTTCTGCAACAACTTCCCCACCCCAGCCCCCCAAAAAAGAAGAAGAAACAATCTATACAGGAATCAACTGAAGAGAGTTTTTAAAAGTTGTTATAAAGATGCTGAAGTGAAGCTCTTCACAGTTGACAGCTTCTGGAGCAGGGAGGAGAAAAAGACTGTTTTCTTTAAGGGGTTGACCATGCTCCAGTGAGTATATGAACAACACAAATTATACTTGGTATATTTGTAGGAGTCAGGGGGAGGCACGAGGGTGGGAGGATGGACCTAGGAGAAATAGGAAGCAAGTGTGATCAGGATGCATTGTTTGAAATTCCCAAATAACTAATAAAAATACTATGTTGGGGCAAAAAAAAAAAAAAAAAAAAAAAACTTCCTACATCTGAATCAGGCAGGAAACAGTGCAGAAGTTGTAAGGACATTGACAAAGATTTGCAGTTTCAGTGAGAATTTAAGGAAAACAGAGTTGGAAAATGTTCATTTATCTTGTTCCACACAAGGAAAATGGTTACAGCTCATTTTCATCAACTAAGTCAAATTAGTTAATTTAATCATAATCACTATTATATTCATGTAAAAATAAAAGGATTTGTCATATACAAATTAGTTAGCCCAGAGAGTCCTATTATTTTTGCATATATGACTAATTTCCAAATAATTTTATGCATCTTCATTTCAATTCATGAATGAGAACACAGGTCTAGATAGATTGTCCATCAATACACAGCTAGGGAAGCAATGGTACCTCTTACCCAACTTTCATAACCCCAAAAGTCTTTTTCATCTGAAGTAGATTTGTATTTCTTATTTTACAGGAAAAAGGATCACAAAATGATTTCACCAGAGACAGTCATTTGGCTCAATCAAAAAATGCAGTTAATGGAGCTAGAGTAAGAGATCAGTCTGCCATGAAGGCATGAGATCCTGGGTTCAGTCTCAAGAAATCACATAAAAAGTTGAGCATAGTGCCACAGGCTTGTCATCCTAGAACTGAGAAGAGACAGGTGAACCTAGAGTTCATGGGCTAGCATAAATTAATTAGGGATCTCTGAGCTGATGAAGAGAGCTTGCTCAAAAATCAAGATAGCTAGTATCTGAAGAATGACACCCAAAGTTGACCTCTGACCTCTACATAATTGTGTGCACATCTGCACACACACACTACATACACACACATATGCATGTGTGCCTGTACACATAAACATGTACACCCATATACACAATAATAATTAATGGATTTATTTACCATCACAGAAAAGCAGCTGTAAGAGTTATCACTGTGCTCAGAGTAATAATATGAATCTATGAGCCCAGTCTATGGTATAAGAATGAAATATGAAGAGCTAGACAATTGATGGAGTTTTGATAATAGAGTCTCTCAGCTCCGTGAAACTTTTCTCTCCACTAATGATCTTCAGGGACCACAGGTCTTTTTCCTAAGAAATCTATTCTTCAGGTTTGATTCGACCCTTCTGTGTAGAGACATAGAAGGAATAAACCACAGAGGACTCCCTTCAACCTTGAGAAATAGAACTCAAGTTTCCTTTGTCTGATTGTTTCTGCCCCTACTGTCCTGAGTTCTAGTTTATTCTCTAATGGTGCTTTTCTCACTCTGATTCATCATTTGAGTATTGAGATTTCTATGGATTTATCTAGACTTGGACCTTTGCATTTTTATCATACCAATATGTCTCACAAGATTGCTGGATTTTATGTTACCTTTACTCTCAACTTTCTTCATAATTTATTCTTGATAGTGTATGCTCAACAGAAAAAGATCCCAAGAGAATAACATTTTCATGTAAAATAACAGAAAGAAAAGCATGCTGTGAAGGTTGTTCAGCACTAACAAGAAATTCATTTTATTATGTTTGCTTTTGTCTTGTATATATTTCACTTGACAATAAATGGACCTAAAATCCCCCATCAGAAACATTTGTATCTCTTTACAAAGAGTTGTAGCAGAAGCAGAGAGAGCATGACATCCACACTGCTTTTTTAGACTAGAGGCAGGACTTGGAAATAGGGAGGAGAGATGCAGGAAGGATTACTAAAACCAGAAAAAAGTATAGCACAGACTTCTGTAATGGCTAGTCTTCAGTGTCAACTCAAGAGACAATGCCGCTGGATGTGTCTGTGAAGACGTCTCCTGAGGTTTAACTGAGAAGGGAAAACCCACCCTGATGGTAGTCAGAACCATCCTGTGAGCTAGGGACTATACTGAATTTTAAAAAAGAGGAAGGAAAGAAGGAAGAGAGGGAGGAAAGAAGGGAGGGAGAGAGAGAGAGAGAGAGAGAGAGAGAGAGAGAGAGAGAGAGAGAG
>CABHPQ010168468.1:0-19451 GCA_902168405.1 Peromyscus aztecus | reverse complement strand
ATCTTCACCCATCCCATTCCAGGTGGATCTTTCACTACCCATTCCAGGTGGATTTTCACTCTTCTTTAAAACTTTCTGGAAAAATTCTTGTAGATACACTCTGTTTCCATGGAGATTCCAAATATAGTCGAATTGGCAGCCAAGATTAACCATTACATACTCCCATACAGGCAGAAACTCATTTCTCCATAGGACATAGAGATACAGGTCATGGTCTTTAATGCTTTCCCTCTTCCAAATCCTGATGACAAAACTAAAAGACTAAAGCTGCAGACACTGGCTGAGGTAGTAAGCACTTAACCTAGAGGAAAGCGCCTTGTGAAGGTTCCTCCTACCTCTGCAGGATAGACCTATTTCAGTAAGGAAGTGAAAGCACTCCAGGAGAACTCATTAGAGAAACTGAGAGTACCTGGAAGAAGAAATGCCAGAAAAGCTACCACACCCGACCCATCTGAGTACTGCTCTGCTCTTTATGTTTCCAAAGCCAATTTTGATACTCCTTTCAGTGAGTTAGAGTTTTATAGGCAAACACGAGCAAATAAGCTGTGAACACCTCCTTTCAGAGAGAATTTAGGGAGGGATATGCAGTTGTTAGCAAATTTATAACTTATGCAAAAACACACACACACACACACAAAAAAAAAATTAAAAAAAAAACCCTGAATCTTTAGAAGGAAAAGGAAAGGCCATGAGAACGGTTAAACTTACATCTGCACATGGTAGAAGCTTATAGGAAGAATAGGACTAAAATAGTTTGCAGTAGGTGACAAGGACAGGTGATCAGTAAATGATTCAATAGGTCATCAAAAAGTGTACCACTATAGGGAAAATCCTGCATTAAAGTTGCAGTCCACCGTGTCCAGATAGCTCTCTGAGCTCAGTGCAAAATGAAGGACTCCCTCTCTTAGCAGGGCTTCCTCTTCTCTACTAACCTTATTTGGAGAGTGTCTCTAAGCTCAGATGCCTGACCTTATGTGGAGGATGAACTTGCACAGAGCTCCCCACAAATGCTGTATGGCTGAGCACCTAAGGCCTGCTCTTTCCTCTCACCTGTGTGATAATTAGGTGTTCTGACATGACCAATCAGTCCTTCTGGTTGTAACCCTAAGAACCCTTAAAAACCTTACCCCTGGGACAATGGGATGAGCTGTCTCTCTGAAGCTGACTCCCAGAAGTTCTTGCTGTTGGAACCCTGCTCGCTGCTTCTGCTCAATTCACCCTCATGGGCCAGTGACAAACAGGCCCTGAGGAAAAGGAGACCCACATAGCACTTGTGTGGAAAAATAATGGCAGCTTTTAGAGATCCACATGATGCCTCCAAGGAAGTCATGAATGCATTTGACTAAAAATCCAACTTTACTGTTTTCTCAGGCCAGTTGGTACTAGTTAAGAAAGAACCTTGGCTGCCGAGTCTGCTAAGGTTTTTTATTTCTCTTCACTCCCCAGAGAGCAACCTTAAGCAGTTTGAAAATTAACAGAGTTAAATGCAGAAATAAAAGAGAAAAAATTTAAATGAACAAATAAATAAATACTTCTATTTAAATTTCCTCAGTACAATTTGCAAATATTCAGTTAGCACTATTCTCCACTGAGTGGACAGACTTGAGCTGTATATAGAAGGGAATTGCCAGTTGGAGATGAAACATCTTTTAAAATATATATTAATAATGAATATCAGAACAATTGTAACTGAAAACAGTCATAAAATAGTGGTTCTTGCCTGAGCTACGATTAACAGACATATTGGTTTAAATGCGTTACTAATTACCTTAGAGCACCCAAAATGTTTTGGTGCCATGTTAAGGAAAAGAAATCAGAGCACTTCTACTTAGATGGGTTTTACCAAGACTGAGCCTGGATTTCAATTCTCTCTTTCTCTCTCCCTGTGTCTGCTGTCATCTCTGTAAGGATTATGTCCTTAATTACGTCACCAGCCTGCGATGGTGTCCCAGCCTAAAAAGCAGACATGCCCTCTGTGCGCCCTCTTTCTGTATTCCCCCTCCTCCACATGGTCTTTCTCTCTCTCTCTCTCTCTCTCTCTCTCTCTCTCTCCCTCTCTCTCCAAATAAAGCTCTAGAAAGTTAACCATGGCTCATGATTCTTCCATCACCAATACATCCACCACTCTTCTCCTTTGGCATGGCCACTGCAGATCATGGCCAGCCACGAGTGCCACGGCTTAACCAACAATCTCTCCTATCTGTAATGTGTCTGAGTCTGAATCTGTGTCTGCCTGGCATCTGTCTGTCTCTTTGTGTTTATGTCCCTAAAGAAGGACTTTTGCTCTGTATTTACTGAACAGCACAGAAAGTACCACTTAGGGAAGGAATGAGTAATTCTTCACAGAGACCTTTTTAGGAGGGATGAAACTTTACTGACTTCAACTAATGCAGACTGAAAAAATTTACTCCAAACATGAACTGAAGACAGACTTCTCAATCTATATTCATATTGTTCTCAATATTTATGCTAGATATTTTTTATAAGGTTACCTTCAACCTAGTTCCTATTTTTACTATTTACTATATTTATTACCTCTATTATCCATGCTTATTTAGATGAACAGAAAAGATGAAATTATATATACATATATACACAAACACACAGGGGGATTTATTACAGTGGTTTATTGACTTCAATCCAACCAGTCCAACAATGGTTGTCTCTTGATGGAAAGGCCAAGAATGCTACAGATGTCTGAGCTGGCCATCAATCTACACTGGAATTTTGAAGAAGGAAGTTCTAATATGAGCAAAGGAATACATCCACAGCAGGGTAGATAAGCTTTCAGATGAGAGTAAGGGCAAGCAGACAATAAAAGAAAAGACTACCTGCTGGGTGTAGTGTTGCATGCCTTTAATCCCTTAGGAGGCAGAGGCAGGCAGATCTCACCTGGTCTATATAGTGAGTTCCAGCATAGCCAGGACTCTGCAGAAACCCTGTCTCAAAAAACAAAAGAAAGAAAGAAAGAAAGAAAGAAAGAAAGAAAGAAAGAAAGAAAGAAAGAGAAAGAGAGAGAGGAGAGAGAGAGAGAGAGAGAGAGAGAGAGAGAGAGAGGGAGGGAGGGAGATAGGGAGGAAGATAGGGAGGAAGATAAGGAGGGAGGGAGGGAGACGAAAAGAAGAGAAAACAAGCTTTTCATCTTCTATGTCTTTTTGGGTGGGCTCCCACCAAAATGTGTGGTCCAGATAGAGCATGGATCTTCCCAACTCAAATGAACCAATCAAGAAAATCTCTTGCAGGCGTGACCTAGCCACTTAGGTTTTAGTTGATTCCAGTTATAGTCAACTTAGCCATTGCTCCTTCAGTAAGGAGCATGGAAGAATACACAACTTAAGATTAAAGCTACAGGTGGTGCCTCAGTCTCTGTGAGCCCCTATGAACCCAGGTTAGTTGATTCTGTGGGTTTTCCTGTAGCTGAAGTTTCTTTGGTCCTGCCCATTCCCACAGACCCCACAGCCACTTATAAAATCATCACTCAGAATCTTATATTAATTAAAACTGCTCAGCCCTTAGCTCAGGCCTACCACTGACTAGCTCTTACATTTAAACTCAGCCCATTTTTGTTAATCTATATGTTGCTACATGTTCTGTGGCTTTACCTGTATGCCCTTACAGGCTGCTCCCTGGATGGCGGGTTGTTGTCTACTGACTCAACCTTCCAGCAATTCTCTTTGTTTGCTTATACCACCTATACTTCCTGCCTGGCTACTGGCCAATCAGTATTTTATTTATCAACCAATCAGAGCAACACATTCACACATACAGAGCAATATCCACAGCATTTTCTTGTGGTGTCCTTGGCCCCTCTGACTCCCATAATCTTTCCTTCCCTTCTTCCACAGGATTCCCCAAGGTCCACCTAATGTTTGGCTGTGAGTCTCTGCATCTGTTTCCATCAGTTTTGGGTGAAGTCTTTCTGATGACAATTGGGCTATGCAATAATCTGTGAGTAATATAGTTAGGAATCACTTATTTCATTGGCTTTTTTTTTCTTTATTGCCATTCATGTTTGGTTCTATCCTAGGTCTCTGGGCTGTCCAGCCTCTGGGTCCTGGCCCTCCAAGCATTGTCAGAGGTAGGCTCCCTCTCATAGTATGAGTCTCAAGCTGGACCAGTCATTGATTGGCCACTCTCATAATTTCAGTGCCACCTGTGTCCAGCATATCGTGTAGACAAGACAAATTGTAGGTCAGAGGTTATGTGGCTGGGTTGGGGTCCCAGATGCTCCACTGGAAGTTTTTCCTGGACACAGGAATTAGTCAGTTCAGGCTCCATATCTCCATTGCTAGATATCTTTTAGCTGGTGTCACCCTCGTATATTTCTGGGAGTCAGTTGTACTGGGTTTCTAGATCATCCCAGCGATAACCCTGATTCCAATGGTCTCTCCCAGTACTCTTTCCCTCCATCCTCCCCTACCTGATTCCTCCTGTTCCCATGCCTAGCCCCCATCCAACCTTATCCCTACCACATCCACCTGTGTGATCTATTCTGTTCTCCCTTCCCAGTGAGATTCATGTGAACTACCAACCAGAGAACTTGCATGGGACTAACATAGGCCCTCTCACATATGTTACAGTTCTGTAGCTTGGTCTTCCTGTGAGACTCCTAACAGACTGATCAAGGGCTGTCTCTGACTCCGTTACTGCTTTGGGGACCCATTCCTCCTACTAGATTGCCTTGTCTTGCCTAGTCTTGCTGCAACTTGATATGCCATGGCTGGCTGATATACATGGGAGGCCTGCACTTTTCTGATGAGAATGGAGAAGGAATGGATGAGGGAGGGGAGTTGGAGGGAGGGACTGAGAGAAGAGGAGGGAGGGAAGGGAAACTATGATCGATTTAGGAAAATAATTTATTAATTAATTAACAAATTTAAAAATAGAAAAAAAATTAAAGCTATGTATTAGCTTAGGTTATAAAAGTTAATTACATTGGGAATCAAAAGCAAATAAGGTTGGTTGTTACATTGTTCTTTTAATGGTCAGCCCTGAAAACATACATACAAGTAACATTATACAAACTGAGCAGGTTACATTAAGGGATACATATATAGATATACATGTAAATATACATAGATGCATAGATATATGAATGTAACAACAGTTAATGAAAAAAGAGGTCATAATTTGAAATAGAGCTGGAGGGGGTATATGGAGAGGGTTTGGATGAAGAAAAGTGAGGGGGAAATGATGTACTCATAATTTCCAAAAATAAAAGAAGTAATAAAAGGAGCAGAATAAACAAACATGCTTTATCAAAGATTATAGTACCTTCTCAAACAATATGCTCACTAGAGGACCAGGTTTTCAAGCACATGCACTGTGGGGGGCATTTTACATTCATACCAAAGCACTTGGTAAACCAACACAGTTCTTCTTTTCTGACAACTGGAAGAATATGGTCCCCTGAAGATGAAATCAGCATTAAAGACACTTCACAGGAGTAGAGATGAAGAAAGTGGATTTTAAAGGATGTTTGGGGATAATTAAATACTCTCACTGCAACTCTTAGAAAGAAAAAAAAAGAATCTGCGTACTCAAAATGTTGAAACAGAATAAGTCATATAGAATTTTTTTAAAAACCAAATAGTCTATTATAAAAATTTTAGAAGTACAATCTGTGAAGAAGAAAAGAATATGACAGAGGAAAATGGAACAATAGAATTACAACTAAACTACATTAATGAGAGCACACAGGAAACTGATCTATAACCAATTTTTGCAAACAGTCTTTGCAGAACCTCATCACATTTCCTATTTTATACATCCTATCTCCCCACTTCTTCATGCATACATTGGAGACATCTCTTAGGATTGACAAGGTCAGGCAAGTTTGGTACCACACACCTGTAATCCTAACACTCATGAGGCAGAGGCAGGAAAGACCATCCTGAGTTTGAAGCCAGCTTGGCTACATAATACAGCTTTATCCCCAAGAAAGAACCAGTCCCCTCTGCTTTAGCTATATTATCCATTGTTTGTAGTTAGAATATGGTAACATAAATTTAGACACATATCATTGCATAAACCAAATGACATTGATGGAAAGGCAAGCTATATATTACTGATAGGGAAGAAGAAGCTGATGTATTTTAATATTTTTTAAAGATCAATAGAAAATTATCTGGTAATGTTTTTCTATTGATGTTTATAAATGGAATGCAATGCAGTACTACTGAGTATATTTATGATGAGGTACTATAGCAGAAGGGAAGGGATAATAAATAACTGGACATGATCATGGTTTCTAAGGAACTTGTAACCTCAAGAAAGGGAAGGATTAATCAATCACTTTAGTGCCCGAGTAAACTGGGGGCAGGAGGGGGGGTAAGAGGTGGGGATGGTAGACAGGAGGGGATGGAAGGATGGGAACATAAAGGATTGGGATGGCCAAGTTGGGGGAGTGCCAGAGTGGGAGAGTAATAAAAGAGATATCTTGATAGAGGGGGGCATTTTGGTGTTAGGGAGAAACCTGGTGGCAGGAAAACTCTCAGAAATCCACAAGAATGACCCCAGCTAAGACTCTTAGCAATAATGCAGAAGGTAACTGAACTAGTCATCTACTGTAATCAGATTGGTGACTATTCTAATTGTCATGAGAGAGCCTTCATCTAGTAACTGATGGAAGCAGAGGCAGAGATCCACAGCCAAGCATTGGGTTGAACTCCAGGAGTCCAGTTGAAGGGGGAGGGGGAACTCAAGATCATGACAGCGGAACCCACAGAGACAGCTGACCTGAGCTAATGGGAGCTCAGGGACTCTGGACCAACAGCTAGGGAGCCTGCATGGGACCAACTTAGGCCATCGGCATGTGGGTGACAGTTGTGTAGCCTGGTCTGTTTGTGGGGCCCCTAGCAGTGGGATCAGGAGCTGTCTCTGGTGCATGAGCTGGCTTTTTTGGAACCTATTCCCCATGCTGGCATGCCTCACCCAGCCTTGATGCAGGCAGAGGAGCTTGGCTATCTCAACTTGATGTGCCATGCTTTGTTGACTCCCATGGGAGGCCTGCCCCTTTCTAAACAGAGGAGTGGATGAGGAGGGTCAAGTAGACGAGAGGTTTGGGGGGGGGGACAGAAAGAGAAGAGGGAGGGGAAACTGGTTGGTATGTAAAATAAATGAAAAAATTTAATAAAAAAAAGAAAGAAAAAACAGTATTAAGATCCAGATAATTTAATTACTGGTAACAATGTTTACTATGAAAAGGTTAAAATGTTATAGACTTTACAATGTGTTTTTTTTCAATGCTGATTGTAATACATACTTTAAACAAATTCTTCTTTAATATTCTCTTTTACTTTCTTTTTTTTTTTTAAATTTTTAACCTCAGCTATTGGTAAGCCAGGAAACTGTAGTCTGATGAACTGAAGGAGAATTGAAAGAGGATTTCATTTTCCTGTACCACTTACTGGTAACAAGTCAAACAAGTTCTTCTGGTTATCCTTAGCATATGGAGGAATGCATCAAGAGGTTGCACCTTCGTGAACTTCCTTTCAGGTCCTATCACGTGAAACTAAGCCCCAAAATGTCCATCAGGTTTACCACAGTGTCGGGCTCGAGCCCCATTTCCTCCTGGCACGGTTTGGAGGGGAACAGCCTAGCACCAATGAAGCCAAAGGTGAATCCTGAGCAGCTAAGATCTTCTGGGAGGCACCTTCAGTGACACCGCTCAGTTTATTGAAGCCCTGAGGCCAATTTTTATGGCCCAGGTCAGGGGAGAAGGAAGGATGGACTGAATAAGGGAGGGAATGCACCTAATATACATATATGGACCTGACTGAGGACAGACACATCCATTCAAATACCAGAGGAAGGGGGGGGGGCGTTGTGCTCTGAGTCATGCAGTGTTTGCAGGGATCTTTTGTGCAAGGTCATCCTACAAATAAGGTCAAGCATCTGCGCCTAGAGACACTACCCAAATAAGGTAGAGAGGGAGTCCTGTTGCAAAGGGAGTCCTCTGAGCTCAGAGAGCTATCCAGATGTTGTGAACTGCAACCTTAAATGCAGGGTACTCCAACACACAGCAGGGGTTGTCTAACTGACACAGTTGTGTCGATATGATATTCAGAGGTGCTGAGAAGGGAAGGAGCATTCTGAACCCTCTGGTGATTGCTTCTGCTCCAGCTCCTAGGCTTGGAATAATATCATTATTCCACACTAGAGGAAGTAATTTTCAATTAGAGTGCTGGACTAAGTGGTTTGAAAGTCTTATTACAGCTTTAAATAAGCCTACAAATCTTGTTTGTTTTTTGCAGTTGCAAAGTTTGGGATGCCCTAGAGGCTATTTTTAGAAAATATCTCAAGAGGGCACTTTTTTCTCAAAGACTGCAATCTTTTCTTTTCTTGAACAAATAATGTTGAATATTTCTATATAAATTCATGACTTTATCATGAGTGTAATTAATGAATATCATGAGTGTAATTTAAAAAAATAAATAAAGTCAAAAAAAGGAAAAAAAAGAAAAAAAATTCATGACTTTATGGCTACTATATTGACCCAAAAGTTTTACTTATAAGTTAAACTACAAAAGATTATTCAAGGGCCCAATATTTTCTGAAATTATCTGATAAATTCACTTTGAATTGGATTCACTGCAAAACTGAAGAAAGGGATCTGAGCACCAACACCCATCCTCTCTGCTTTTCGACTGTGAATGCAATGTGAGCAGCTACCTAATTTCTGCTGCTGTTACTTCACCATGATTCACTGCAACCTTGAACTGTGAAATAAAATAAACTCTTCTTTATTTTACTTGTATTTATCCTGGTGTTTTGTCACAACAATAACCAAGTAATTAGTCCAATGTCCACACATCTTTGTGAAGTAAATTTTCAAAATCAAGAAATACAGGGATAATAGTGGCATAACTCCAGAACTCTTATGGGGGTAACCAGCAGTTCCCTGATTGGGTCTGAAGCTTTTCTTGCAGAAGGGAATTCATGTTTGGTATTGAAAACTTGTTCAAAAGTCCATGGCTAAGGAAGTCATAGACCTAAAGGGAACCTACTGTTCTTATTATTACAGTTAGCTTAAACTACAAACTTGACATGACCAAGAGTGACCTGCAAAAAGAGAAGCACCATTGAGAAATTGCCTAGATCAGCTTGGCCTATGATCATGTAGTTGAGAAATTTTCTTAATTGTTAATTAATATAGGAGATCCGAGGTCAATGTGAGCAAGTAAGAAAGGTAGCTGAGAAAGTTAAAGTAGGTAAGCCAGTAAGCAGCATTCCTTTATGAACTCTGCTTTGATTTCTGTCTCTGGGTTCCTATCTTGAGTTTCTGACCTGACTTTCCTCTGTGATAGATTATGACCCAGCAGTATAAGATAAAACAAACCCTTTCTTCCCTAAGTTGCTTTTAGTCATGGCATTTCTCACACCAATAGATACTAAACTAGGACAGAGACCCTAGTCACTATACATATAGTAAGAGGGTGCCAACCCCTTCTGGTAATTTCTACTTAACATAGAATGCATTTAATGGACCCAAGTTTCATTTAATATTTTCAAATGAAATACAGTAATAATTTTATGCTAAATTTATTATAAACTACACATTACAGAATAGAGACACACAGCCAAAGCTCAGTGAACACTGTGAAGGAGAAGGTGGAAAGACATAAGAGTCAAAGATTGGGGAAGAGTGCCATGAAATGCTGTCTTCTGGACATATGCCATGGCTATTACATCCATGAACTCCCAGTTGCTGTGGTGACCTGTGTATGACCTGTAAAAGATCAAGCCAGTCATGGAGGACAGCAGAGCTCATGGGGGCTCCACTCCTGACTGTGGAGCCATTTGCTGTGGATGGAGGCTGGAGAGGGAGAGGTGTTCTTTGGGTGTGTAATCTCTAGTAAGTTGCCCATGCTCCAGTAGAATATGGTAATATATTTAAAAGGAAACTTATTTATGCCTGCTGAATTACAACTGGACTGGAAATAGTATTTTTTTCTGGTTGCTGGTATGCTATTTGCTGTCTAGCATTATATAACTTCAGACTATTTCCCCCTGCATTTTCAGTGAACTACTATAGAGCATGTAGCAAGAATCTTAGGTCAAATAATACTAAGGCAAAGGTCATGGTTCCACACTGGAGGGCTCATCATGGTCTGATAGGAAGACAAAATGAGCTGCAGGAAGGTCAAGCTGGGGACAGACACTAGCTTGTCATCTTTGCTTGCACACTGAAACCCACTGACCTGTAATGAACACTGACATCCATCTAAAAATACTACTTTAGATTTTAAAATTGAAACAAACTTTTCTGACAGAAAGTATCACTGAACCAAGTAAATTATAAAATTTTCTGTTTGGTGTTCTATTGGCAAAATGAAGGACATTCTAGGGACCATAACTGAAGAGAAAACTGTAATACTGTGTTAAAAACAAGCACTCATGATAACTTTCAACTTGAAAGAAAGTGGGAGCCCCTGCTACCCAGGTTTTCAGGTTTAATGCCAAAGCACAGGACACCAAGGAAAGGAAAACAAGCTGCCAGCTGGGAGTTTAACTGGACTTTCCCACACAGAGCTATAGAAGGTGCCCACAGGACCAACTCTAACAGACACCATGGGAAAAAGTATGTTCTCATTGCAGACAAGTTTGTCCTATTTGAGAGTCTACCTCGAATAGGGCCAGGCATACCTCAATTATTTTTAAAGTGGCTGTCCCAGAAGCCTAGAAAAATCAAACAAAATAAATATAAAAATCATGTGCTGTGAAAAATGATATATTTATATCAAAGTGTGAGGTCTCACTAAACAAAGAAGATATGATGGTAGATGAGAAAAGCATCAGACCCAGATTATGACCTAAGGTTATTTCTATTCAAGGTAAAATAGGTAAGCTCAGCATGTCTAGATAAATACTGGGGAACTGAAAATGTGAATATGATAAAAAGACATTGTTAGAATGACTGAATAGATTTGAAATGAATTTCTAAGGAAACATATAGAAGTGACACATAGACAGGCATCAAAATTTAAAATGACATAAAAGTTGAAAAATAAATTGGATTTCACTGAGGAATAAAACATCTATCCAGAAGGTATAGATTAATAAATTACATGGAAAGCATCATAGAAAGATGAAATCATTTTTAAAACTCTTTCAAGATGGAGAGGGAAGAATGGCAGCTTCATATATTAATAGGACACTATAGAAAATAAAAGCTATTGGAAAGATAAAAACTGAAAAGATGAAAGCTGATAATTTGCTAAAAATCACTAAGTGAAATCTATGAAAAGAAAGAAAAACAGAAAATCAGCATACAATTCATAACAGTTATGTGTGCCCACATCCTTTTAACTACAGGATAGCAAAGATAATAGCAGTAATCCAAAATCACAAAGACAAAATAAATGAATAAGATTAATTAAGTGAACAAAATAGCTTCCCAAAGAGCAATATATATAGAAAGGAGGGGAGCAATGTCATCATGGTGTCAAGATGTACAAAGAAAACCAGCTTGCTGTCAGGATGGTGAATAATTATATCTTAATAGTAGATCAATTGAGAGTTTATAATCATTCAGTATTCCCTAAGGGAGTATGCACCAAGTGTATCCAGCCACAGGGACAACATCAAAGACAGAGACTCTGAGAAGACTAAAGAGTGTGAACCACAGAAAGGCAAAAAAAGAAAAGCTTGAACATCAATGTAAGCAAATGTTGTCTGTTTAGAAATGTGATTTTAATTATATCTCAGATTTGCATTAAAGAAAAAGCTACACCTGGCCATATGTATTACTATAGAAGTTGATATATGATTGTTCTTTTAATATTTAATAATTTAATATCATTATTACTCTTTTGATGGTTTCAGAATGTTTTTTCAGTATATAAAATGCAACCTCAACGGTAATATACTGTTTAGTTTTTGTTCAGATCTTCACAAACTAGAATTGTCTCTGAAGAGGGAACCTCAGCTGAGGGTTTGCCTCAATCAGACTGGCTTGTGGGCATGTCTGGGCTTTTACCTGACCTCTAATTGATGTGGACAGCTGGTCCCACTGTGGAAGTACATCGCTAGGCAGGTGAATCTGGGCTGTATAAGAAAGTAGGCTGAGCATGAGCTGGAGAACAGGCAAGCCAGTAAGGAGTGCTTCTCCACAGTCTCTGCCTCCATTCCTGTTTGAGCTGTTACCTTGTCTTGCCTCTATGAATGACTGTGACCTGGAAGTTAAAGCCAAAATAAAATTTTTACTGCCTAAGTTTTTTTGTCAATGTTTATCATGGAAACAAAGATAGATAACTAAGAAATAAATAAAAGAAATAATGTGAACATCAGACTAGCTTCAAAGGGAAAAGGAGATAAAACTGTCTTTGTCCCAAACAAAATGACAAAGAGGGTTGAGATAGAGATGTTTTCATCCTAGAGAAAGTAAAATAAGACAAAATAAACTAAGACCACAGCTAAATGAAAGCCTGAACTAGCACAATAAAATGCATCAAAGCATATCAGTATTTTTAAAATGAAATTAGGCTGGGGGTCGTGGCATACGCCTTTGATCCCAGTACTTGAGAGGCAGAGGCTGAGGCAGATCTCTGTGAGTTTCAGGCCAGCCTGATCTACAAAACAAGTTCCAGGACAGCCAGGGCTACACAAAGAAACCCTGTCTCAACAAACAAACAAAACAAAAACAAACAAACAAAAACCACAAAAAAAAAAGAAACTAGACTACTTGGTATGAAGGAAAACATCAGACTCTGATGTGTGTATTAACTAAGAAGAGGTTGTTTGAGGCAGTTTGTCACAGGGCATTTATTAACATCAAGCCTTTGGTGACAGAGCTAAAAAGGACAGCGAAGTAGGAAAAGGAGATATGAGAACAGTCAGCTTTGGTGTGGGTCTGTGAATAGCCTTGCTAAATTCATAGCAGCTCAGAGCTCAAAGGCCCTTTGAGCTGTCATCAGCTGGTGGCAATGTCTGCTCTGTACCATTAGTCACTGGATAACAGTTACCCCCAGAAAGCTGTGCAGTTTTAATATTTAGTCAATTTAAACAGGCTGATAAAATAGACATTTAATTTAAAAATAATAATTGCCAAATAATAATCGTTTTTTATGTAGAACCTAGATAAAAGGAGAAATAAGATTCAAGGGGAAGAAGAAAGATATAAATAAAAAGAAAAGAGAGACAAAAACAATAGACTAATAACAAGATATACCATTTAAGAACATGCCCCCAGATAAACAAAGGGAAGTTGGGGTGATTGTACATGAGTGTAAAGTTAGAATATTGGCCACTTTATGCTGGTCCCCACCAATAGATATACTTCCATCATTGGGAACTGTGGATATGTTATATTGCTTGCTAACGGCCATTAAAGTCTCAGGTAGCATGAATATTGCTCATCAGCCAACTATAAACAATCACCTGACAGTGTCTGTGTGGATCTAAAGCAATCACAAGAGTCCTTTTGGATATTGATTCATTTACAGTTATTTTTCAGGTTAGCATACAAACTAATGGGTTTCATAATGGAATTTTCTTACACACATGTTACATTGTTCTTGTTCATGCCCCTCCCCACTACCCTCCCTGTTCATCTCTTTCCCTTTGGCTGATCCCCTTTCTTCTCCCAAACTGTCCCAACTTCGGCTTTCCTGTCACATACATTCCATTAATGAGAGTCTTCAGAATGTGGAAGAGAGGTGCAGAGCGATTAGTGTCATGCTGATAGAGTGCTATAAAGATTTAAGGTTTGAAGAACAACGGATCATGCGATCAGGAGTAGGCAACTCCAGAGGTAGAAAACAATTCTTTCCCTCTGTGCTCAAGAAAAAGATACAGTCCTGAGGACTCCAAAAGCCAGTCAGACCTGATCAGACGTTCGATTTCTAGACCATAAAGAGACGCTCTGCATAGATTTAGCTAGAAACCTGTAGTAATTTTAACAGCATGATGGATAGAGTGTAGTATGAAATTGTGTAGTGGAATATGCCACATTTTGCCTGTTTGGGAAGTTCTGGAGAACGTACTATTCTTATGGAAAAATAAGCAAAGGGAGCATAAAATTTCTATTTTTATAGCTATACATGAATCTACAGTCACTTCAAAATAAGTTTAAATATGCTTGTATATATAGCATTATGCACACATATCCTTTAATAAATTGGAATAAGCATAACTTTGTAGTGTTGTTAATATTCTACGAGTTTAAATGCCTATTTTTTATTTAAAATAATCCTTTAGAAGCACATTTCTTAAATATAAACCATAGCACTGAGATAGTATTAATCTTGATATCAAATCTTTTCCAGTAATCCTAATTCCAGTTCTGTGATGAGGTTATGGCTTGCTGACTGGAGAAAAATGAACACTACTTGTATTTTCAGAACTTTATTTTATAGAAATGTACTGTAATTCGATGTGTGACCTGGATTGGAAACACATGGTTCATATTCAAAGCCAGTTTCAATCCTTACTCACTGTGTAGGATAACCACATACAAATTATTTTAGTCATCTGGACCACAGCATTCTTCTCTTCAAGTACAAGCTTATGATAGTGCTGTGGTTTGAACACTGATCGTCCTGAAAGGTGGAGATCTAGAGGCTTACCTTCTAAGGGAGAGGCTTTTGAGAAGAGTTGCTCAAAAGGGATCTGACTTCTTCAGTAGATTAACCCATTGGTGTGCTCAGAGTTTGATGGATTATTGGGAGGTGGCAGAAGAATGGAAGACATATTTCACCAGGTCTTGGAGAAAATCTCTTGTTTTCCACCCTGTTTTCTAACTTTGCTTTCTACTATGATCCTTAACTACATGTTCCCATAACCATGATGTTCTGTCTGGCCTCAGGCCCAAAACAGTGGAGTCAGCTGTGGGAGCCCATTTCCAGGTTCCTCATGGCTTTACCCAGAAGGTCCACATAGAGGATGTTTAGGGCCACAGGCCTGAGTGCAAGTGTCTGAAATGGTCTGCACTTGGCTGTGCTGGGGTAGGAGGTCTTTTGCTCCACCCCTTGGCATCTCTATAAATACCCTGGGGCAGAGACAGTCAGGGCCCGCTGGAAAAGATTCCAGGCCCTCTCGAGGCTATCCTTTATTTTCTATCTGTTTATCTCTGCAATATAAATCCTTCTATCTAATATTTCCTGCTGCTCGCACTCAAGAAAACTCTGGGGAACTGTGGGGTCGGTGGGTAAACGCCCCATAGTCAGCTAACCAGGAAATGAGGCATATGCCAGCCCTAGGTCTTGAACAGATCACATTTAACAACTCTGTGTTCATATTTTGAATGTATATAGAAGATAATGAAAATTCCCATGTACCATCCCATGCTTTATCAGTCACAAGTTCAGATTCAGGTGGTTCTGTTCAGAAAGTCTTTTGAAGTAGTCTCAAGATCTTTATTACAGTTCTTTTTTTTTTTTTCCTATTACTTGAGAGGGTCAAGAGATTTAGGGCATTTAAAACTGACTTTTGATTTAATGGTAAGTGATTGGGTAGAAATGTGCAAATACTATGAAGATAATAGGATTATCTATGTTTATTCTTCTGATATTTTAGAATATATCTGATTAATTCATAAGTCTTGTCTTCAAGGGATGTGAAGCTTCTTTAGAGATCAAGTAAAGCCTATTTCTTATGAAAAAAGGAAAATTGCAGTTTGTCTTCAGAGAAAGTAAGGGCACCCAAGACACTCAACTTTCTGGATTCAATATCATTTCAGGGAATAAAAGATATCCACATAACTTTAATTCTAATTGACATGGCAATAAATTAGGTTTTAAGCCTTTTAAAAGATGTAAGTTGAAATCACTAAGGTTTCCCCTGAGAAAGAAAAAACACAATGAACAGTAATTTAATTTCTAGCCTCTCTTAATTATTTCATTGTATCCTCAACACTATTGTATTTCCAGGGTAATACTGGTCTGCAGAGTTTCATTACTGTGTGTTCAAAACACTCCACCTGAAAAAGCAGTTTCTCGTATTCTGGTGTAAAGGTGCCAGAGGATCCAGGAGAGAAATATTCGACTGCAGTGTAGTCCCTTTACTCAATAATTCTGCTGAAAGAAAATACAATTCAATGCTGTGAAGCCAAAATAAGCAACCAAGTGGCATTGACAATTCCAATCTGTGACATTATCAGATGCCTCGTTATGACAGCCACATGAGTAACTTTGCTTCTTAGGCCACGTCATATGCATAAATATGGAACATGTCCCATGACAACAGTTGTGAATAATCATAATAAAAGAATAATAGTAAACACATAACTCTATATGGCAGAAATGCCCTTATAAAATTCCTGGGGCTGAGAGATGGCTCAGCAGCTAAGAGCACTTGTTGCTCTTGCAGAGGTCCTGACTTTGGTTCCCAGAACCAACATGGCAACTCACACCTGTCTGTTATTCTAGTTAAAAGAATCCAGGACTCTCTTCTGGCATCCTTTCACACATGGAACATATACTTATACGTAGGCAAAACGCATACACATGATATAAAAGTAAATAAATCATATATATATATTCATTTAATCTGTCTCTAAGGAAAGTACTGTTTTTGTAGTTAAGGGAAGAAAGGAGAGACACAGAATGATTAAGTAAATGGCAGTTCTACAAATCCTAAGACAGACATAGCTCCACATTTTGTAGTAGGCAAGGTAAATAACAAGATTTAAGAAAAATAAAGTATGTACTCTTTTACATAGTGTGGGTTTGGGGAAAGTTTTCCCTAGTAACAAGTATTGAATCACAAATATGAAATATTTGGCTGTGGATCTCTGCATCTGCTCCCATCAGTTTCTGGATAAAGTCTCTGTGATGATAATTATGCTATGCTCTGGTCTACAAGTATAACAGAATACCATTAGGAATCATTTAATTGACTTTTTATTTTTATTCGTTTGTTCATTCATTCATTCATTTGTTTGTTTATTTGTTTTTGACCAGTTGTGTTTCTATCCTAGGCCCATGGGCTATTCAGCCTCTGGTTCCTGACTGTCCAGTCAGGGGAGGGTTCCCTCTTACTGTGTAGATCTCAAGTTGGCCAACTCACTGGTTGGCCACTCCCACATGTTCTGTGCCACCATTACCCCATGACATCTTTCAGGCAGGAAAAAATGCAGGTTGAAGGTTTTGTGTCTAGGTTGATGTGCTAGTCCCACCACTGGAAAGACTTGGCTGATTACAGAAGATGCCCAGGTAAGGCTCCATATCCGAACCCCCATTTCGAGGAATCTTGTTCCCTATGGTCACCCTCATAGAATCCAGGGAGTTTTTATTACACTAGGTTTCCACATCACCTCCAAAATGCCTGCCAATTCCTGTCATCTCCTCCAGTACGCTCTCCTTCCACCTACCCCCTGATCTTATCCCTCCCGTTCCCATCCCTACCCACCCCCAGTTCACCTGCAAACTCTATTCTATTTTCCCTTCCCAGGGAGACAAATGTGTCCCTTTTGAGCCCTCCTTGTTACTTAGCCACTCTGGGCCTGTGGATTGAAGCCTGGTTATCCTTTATTTAATAGCTAATATTCGATTACAAATGAGTACACGCTATGTTTATATTTTGGGGTCTGGGTTTTGGGGTCTGGGTTACCTGACTCAGGATTTTTTTTTCTTTTTTTTTTCTAGTTTCATCCATTTGCCTGCAAATTTCATGATGTCGGGTTTTTTGTTTTGTCTTGTTTTAACAACCGAGTGATACTCCATTGTGTCCCTAAGAGAGCAAAGTGACAGAGATTTTTTAACACAAGTGGATATGCCATTTTGGGGATGCTGAATAATCAACAGGGAAGCAAGCTCAGACACCTGCCTCAGATAAACACTCACATAAACAGATACACAAATTGAAACATTAAATGGGAGACAAAATGATTCTGTAGTTGCACATTAGGAAACTATGAGCATATAGATGTTTTATAACTATGCTATGGGGTAATATAACCTAGGAAATAAATATGGACAGTAAATAATAAGTTGTGTTATAGTTGATCTTGTATTTAAATACAATGAACTGTAGAAGATCATGACTTTAAGAGTTTAGGATCCAGGCATTCTAGCACCAGGGTGCCTAACTGGTACATTAAAATGTGGCTAAAAAGAACTTTCTAACATTTCAAAAAGAATGATTGAGCCTCCACCACACCTTAAACAAGGAGAATAATGGTAGCATTGTCACAAAAAGGATCTTCCTCCTCACTGGAGGGAAGAATGGTGAAAAATACCACATGCTAGATCCCTGTGGGAGAGTGGGACCTTAATGGGCAGGCTTGTTTCTGTTCAAATATAATAATAATGATTCGAAGACACAATTGAGAAAACTTCATGTTCTCTCAAGATTTACATAGTGCTGAATTCTAGGAAAAGACATGCACATGAATTTTAGGAAAAGACTGAACTCTACAATGCATGTCTGGAGCCATCTTAATTTAGAACATAATATTTCAGTAAATTCAATTATAATAAAAATAGGTTATAAAACTTATATCAGTGTTTTCAGTTAACTGAGAAAAACTTTGTATTACTGTAATTAACGAGGCAGTTCCACATAATTTATCTGGTAATCAAGAGAGGTTTATTTCTGGGTTAACTTACAGCCAATAAGGGTTGGTTACAGAATCCGGGAGAGATGAGGTACCACTCAGCAGAGAACTCTGGCTTGGTGTCCCATCCAGCTTCCAGGACCATGAGGAATCCAGAAGAGCAAAACACGTACACACCTGGAGTCTTAAGGGTCTCCCTCTCAGCCACGCCCCAGGTGTGGCAGTTACCTGCTGTCGCTCTGGGGCCAGTGTTTCAAAGTCAAAGCTGGAACAGCTACCCACTACAACTTTGATTTCTACCTTCCAGAGATTTTATATACACTGATTCTTATTTGTCAATGAACTAGATGTGATTCATCCTCTGAGGGATCCTGTTTGAGTAGCTGGTCTTCAGAACTGTGAAACAAGGAGGGGTTGAGACCTTACTGAGGTGGGTCATAGTGAGCTGTTATTCAGTCAGAGTGGTATCATCACTTGAAGCAATTAAGGCTGATCTTGGAACCCTGAGTTCTTCTCTCTACATTTTTATTTTAAGAGAGAGTCTTTCTCTGGCCTTGCTCCTCCCTTGCTCTGCTTTGCTGTGATGGTATGGGACCCTTGCCTCTTGTTCCAGCTCTTACCCTGATCCCATCACCATGGTGTCACAAAACCCAGTCCTTCATCAGAACTTGAGCAATGTTCCTCATCCTTCAGAAATATAAACTAAATAAACACATTTTCTTATCCAACCTCGTGGAACTAAAAAGACTCATTCTGAGTGAGGTAACCCAGACCCCAAAAGACGAATATAGTATACATTTGCTTATATGTGGATATTAGTTTTTAAGTCAATGACAACAAGCCTATACTTCATAGAACCACAGAGGGTGGGTATAAAGTAAGGGATTAGGTGGAAACAGAAATTTCTGTAAGAATGATGAACAGATGAGTTGGATGTTGGGGTGGGCTAACTCAT